>JASDQU010240062.1:790-16196 GCA_032191745.1 Picea mariana
TATTCATGAAGTTAGTAATCCAGGAGTGACGTGGTTTGCTGACATGACTCAAGATGATGTGGACCCTAAGTATGTGTGCCACATGTCATCCTGATTCATGACTTTCATGGACCTTAGGTGCCACATCGACCTTGAAATTTGTCATCATTTGATTGGGCCATGTGTCATCTATTGCTAATGTGATTGTTGGCCTTTGACAAAGTTTTGAGGAATACTTGGTCATAGTTGACCATTTGGTACTTCAACTACCTATCAAAGATGGAGCACATAGTGAAGTGGAGAACACGAGATCTCACCACCTTTTGTGGAACCTTTTTGGGTTTTTTGGGAATATTGTAACGGGAAAGGGATGTCGGCCCTTATTTAGGCCTTTTTCTATGTATAAATAGAGGTCTAGGACATGTAAGAAAGGAGGCCCTGTCTAGTCTATGCCTTAGTGCATAAGTTGGATCTATGTTATCATAATTCTATGTGACTGTAAGAGCTCTGTGCATGCTATAATAAGTGCTGAGTGCACAGAGTGTGAGAAGGCTTAGTGCTTGGATCTACCCAGGGAAAGAGGATCTAGCGATCCACGTAAATATCTTGTCTTGTGAGGGGTAAGGGTCATCAAAGCTCCGTGTTGTAACTGCTTGACCAATATAATATAAAGAATACTTTGTGGAAATAGCCCCAGGGTGGGGGTGAACCACAGTAACTCTGTGTATTGTGATGATGTGTTTGTCTCTCTCTTTCTAAGTGCTCTGATATGTTTAGATAGATTTATTGATGCTTTGTGATTATGAGATATGAATGCATGATATATGTGATACATAAGATGATAAGTGCTTAATATATTGAGTATAACCCATTTATCATTGCTAAGTGTTAGATCTGATTAATTACTGCGGTTCTCTGTGCTTTCTGCGAAGTGTATTAATGAATGTATGTTAGGAAATAACTGATTCTAAGTGTGTTTTAAGAAATATAATCATAGATCCATGTCCCAATTAAGGTTGCAGACACTTGAGTCCTGCAACCACCCTTGCCTCTACCTCGGGTGAGACTTCATCTGCTTCACAGGTGTTGCCAAAAGGGCTAGTATTTAGGGCTTTGTTGGTGCACTCTTGAGCATTGAACCTTGGGTCTACCCTTATGCCAACAAATGGTTCCATTGTCAGGACCTGAAACTGTGATTGCTGGGAACTGAAGAAGAAGAAGCTTTGTGCGAAATAAGCTCTATGTGTAGATATGTTTCCCTACTGTGTAGTATTCTATTTGACCTGTGAAGCTTTGTGACAAGAAAGAAAGGTCAGATCTGAAGAAGAGAGGTCAGATCTGAAGAAAAAGAAGTCAGATCTATGAAGAAAGAGGTCATATCTGCAAGGAAAAGGTAAGATCTGTAAGATTTGTTCTTTGATAAAGGTAAGAATAGTTAAAAGTCTTAGATCTAGAAGCTTTGTGCTCTGTAGAAGTAAGATAAGTGAATTTTTTTTGTTTCTAAAGAATGTATCTATGTATGTTTGATAGATTCTATATTAGCTTTAAAACTAGGGCATTAATATATGAAAGAAAGTTTGATATGAATAGATTTGATAAGTATAATGATAGATATGTTATACCTATGCATAGAAAGAATTTTGGGACTAGCCAATGGATGCAGGATCCTAGAAAGAAATTTTTGCAGGCTAACCGTTATGATCCTAGCACACAGTACCTGAAAAGTTGGGGATCATTGAAGAGAAAGAGAGGATTAACTCTTTGTTACAATTGCAGAAGGCATGAACATCTTCCTAAGGAATTCCTTGGAAGAAGACCCAGTTGTATTTGTTGTAAGGCTATGGACCATGAAGTATTGTATTTCCCTAGAATGATTGCTAGGATTGAAAAGTTGAATATAGAGAAAGCAGGAGATCAAGAGACCAATATTATAGAAGAAACCCAGAAAGAATAAGAAAATATATTGCTATAGATGAGAGATACCTTGAATGACCACGGACATGTTAGGCTATCACAGACCTTCAAGAAGAAAGAACAGATCGAAGTGAGAATAGGAGACTTCGACATTGACTGTGTTTTTGATGAAGAAACACAGGTGAAAATTATGATAGAAGGAACCTAGAAAGCTATAGGAAGACTTGAAATGACCCCTTTCATTAAGAGGAATAGTGTTATTTAGAGGAAAATTGGTAAACCTATGTGGAAATATCACTTAGATATCTATGAATTCTCATGGAGCTTCGACAAAAGAAGATTTTGAGATTCTTAAGTTCGTGGAGGACAACACCCTATTTACTATGTTACTTGGTAAACCTTTGATTGAGAAAGATCAAGCCAGAAAACAGGAAGCCAAAACGGACCTAGAACAACAGAGACAAGAGTTAAGAGACGTCATGACTAGAAGGATCGCGCAGTCGATTGAAGAATAGGAGAACAGATCAAGGGTTCTTGACCCCAGGAACTTGGATGACGAAGTTGACAGAATTCTAGAAGAACCACAGCAGACCGAAAAATATGCTGGACAAGTAATACCCGTGGATCTAAAGAAACTATTTCAGCATTGTAAAGTTACCATGCCAATAGAAGAAAATAATCAGAATGAAAAAAGGATGACTGAGACAAAGCTCATTGGGAGGAAGGATAGAACACTCATGAAGAAGAAAGCAAAGTTGGAGAAATTACAGAACGTTCCAGAAGAAACCCTGTAGAAGGAAAATATGCATAATTTGAGCTTCGTCGGGATAGCAGAACAATGACATATGGCACTTTGCCATGTCAAAGTAATATAACTATTAGAAGAAGACATACCCATTTCGTTGATGGCCCTAACGGCTCGAAAGAAATCTATGACCTATTACCTGACTGTTAGACTATGCCATAACAAATAGATCAAGAGTTAATGGACGCTCTTATCCATTGAAAGCAGCTTGTTACAACTTTGCTTACTTATTCCATTGCGCCATGCCCAGAAGACACTTTTTCCAATTGAGATATTGAGCTCATAGAATACCCGCATTATGGAATAGTGACTATCCTACCTTTCTCTCTACTCGATTATGGTACTTTCATCCCATTGACAACCTGAGAAAGTGATCCTGAGATTACATGTTCGACGAGGTTAGCACAATAAAAGAAGAAGAAAGCAAAGTTGGAGAAATTACAGAACGTTCCAGAAGAAACCCTGTAGAAGGAAAATATGCATAATTTGAGCTTCGTCGGGATAGCAGAACAATGACATATGGCACTTTGCCATGTCAAAGTAATATAACTATTAGAAGAAGACATACCCATTTCGTTGATGGCCCTAACGGCTCGAAAGAAATCTATGACCTATTACCTGACTGTTAGACTATGCCATAACAAATAGATCAAGAGTTAATGGACGCTCTTATCCATTGAAAGCAGCTTGTTACAACTTTGCTTACTTATTCCATTGCGCCATGCCCAGAAGACACTTTTTCCAATTGAGATATTGAGCTCATAGAATACCCGCATTATGGAATAGTGACTATCCTACCTTTCTCTCTACTCGATTATGGTACTTTCATCCCATTGACAACCTGAGAAAGTGATCCTGAGATTACATGTTCGACGAGGTTAGCACAATAAAAGAATTGGTGAGAGAAGTACTTTCTATCTTAAGAACTGAAAGAGTTATGTCAGAAAGAGGAATGTCCACTGGAGTCCAAGCCTTGTCATCTAGAGGTGTAGCAGCGTCTCCATCCACTGCTCAAGCTGGACCATCTCGACAAACCGCCGAGAAACGTACTAAACATAGAGATGACATCGCG
Source organism: Picea mariana (assembly GCA_032191745.1). Lineage (NCBI taxonomy): Eukaryota > Viridiplantae > Streptophyta > Pinopsida > Pinales > Pinaceae > Picea > Picea mariana. The sequence continues at coordinate 4,561 of JASDQU010240062.1, forward strand.
AACACCAAGTTGATCTCGAGCATCTTTCCCTCTTACATACCTCCTTTGAAAGGTGAAATCAAATGTGATAGTGTGCTCTGATATTACGACTATCCTATTATCACTGCATACCTATCGAAGGGTGTGCATGCAGTTCACACTGAGCAGACCAAGCTTGTAGCATTGAAGTTTTGCGACTTCAACCTTGGTGACCAGAAACCCTACAGTGTGCTTGACCCACACAAGTATCTGATGATGAAAAAGGGGAAGAATTCCAAGATCCTCCCTCAACAATGGACGATGAACCTCGCATAGTCCACCTTACTTAATGTAATGAATATTCCACACTTTGGTAGGCACCAAGATGTGAATGCTTGCATAAAATTTCTACTGGCGAGATACCATGGAGGATATCTCTATTTGAACTGGCGTATAATGATTTATCCAACGTTGATGAATCAGATCACCGGGCTGAGCATGCAGGGCCCTGACCCATAAGACTATTACCCTGGAAAGACCGTGGATTATGCTCTTTCACAGGAGATTAAAGAGGCTTATGGAAATGTTGAAAAAGGCACGTGAGGTTACAAGGTAACCTCTATTGACAATGGTGCAATGCACCTCACTTGTCATATGATCATAGGAAAGTTAGTCTGCAAGAATAGACCGACGCAAGTATATGGGTTTGTAGTTGATCTCACAGGAAAATGCGTAGAAGGAGTCCAAATGAAGTGGTTGAAGTACTTAGAGGATCAACTCGAATTAGATTGCATAGAAGCGCAAGACCAAGGATATGAGTTCCACTTCAACTGACTTCTCATCCTGATTTCTTTCATAGCATGGGAGATACTAGAAGATGTCATTTTTCCTGAAACCCTACCATTTGAACCATTGGCTATGAAGTTCAGTACATTATGGTACATGACAAATATGAACAGGCAATGGCAGTCAAATACCCTCTTTCACAGAGACTACATCGAGTTGAATATCATGATACAAGCCACACCTCACATTACTTCGAACACACTCCAAAGATTTAGACCCTTAATGAAGTTCAGCATGGACCACCACTTCATATACCTAACTCCATGTGCTGATGAGCATTAGGAATAGCTGTATTCCTATTATAAACTGACAGAAGAATACCTTGAAGAGATCACCAAGGAATGGTCGGAAGACCTCCTCGTTGCAGCAGTTCCAGTGGATATTTTAGATATCAGCATCCCAAAAGATGGGCAGGACACACCTGGGCCCAGTAACAAAAAAAGACAAAGAAGACAAAGGATACAAATAAAACTGAATAAGTTCAAGATGTGGATATCCTCTCTGTACGGACAACTTCCATCACACCAAATGAAGAAGGTAATGATGAAGACCTAGAATAAGTTGAACAACAACCAAAAGATGAAGTTGAAGTTTTAAGGAAAAGAAAAGGGTCACCTTCGAAGTCTTCCGTCAAGAAGAAATACAAAGTGACCATGACCAAGATGAACACCACGCTCAATCCAGATGACTTCATATCCAGGAGGCGAAGTACCAAGCTGAGAAGTTACATGTACAGCTGAAGGCCCTACCGACCATAGAGAAAATTAAGAGCTCCAATGAATAGTGTGTCATGAAGCAATAGATTCATATGATCCAGAGAAGGGTCATGGAAGTGACACAACAACTTCAACCATTGCAGGATAGGGCATGTCAACTATTCTTAGATATTTAGAGCCAAGGGATAGACCTGGAACAAGTCATGAACATAGTAGAGAAATGCCTAGAAGGACCAGTTAGTAACACACTCATTCAGGAGTTTGTTGAGCAAGAAGTAGTAGCAAAGCAACAGCTCGAAGCATCTTGAGTGAAACTCGAGGCCTTCGAGGCAGAGTTACCTAGAGAAGAGTGACTAGAGATGAGTCATAGGTGAGTGTTGTGGGCTTGTTGGCCCTCAACCAAGTTTTGAGGAATACTTGGTCATAGTTGACCATTTTCTACTTCGACTACCTGTCAAAGATCATAGGATCTCGCCACCTTTTTTGGAACCTTTTTGGGTTTTTTGGGAATATTGTAATGGGAAAGGGATGTCAGCCCTTTTTTAGGAATTTTTATATCTATAAATATAGGTCTATGCCATGTAAGAAAGGAGGCCCTGTCTAGTCGATGGCTTAGTGCATAAGTTGGATCTATGTGATCAGAAGTCTGTGTGATTGTAAGAGCTCTGTGCATGCTGTAATAAGTGTTGAGTGCATAGAGTGTGAGAAGGCTTAGTTCTTGGATCTACCTTGGGAAAGAGGATCTAGCGAGATGCTCAGATCTCTTTTCCTATGTGGGGTAAGGGTCATCAAAGCTCTGTGTTGTAACTGCTTGACCAAGATAATATAAAGAAGACCTTCTGGACATAGCCCCAAGGTGGGGGTGAACCACGGTAACTCTGTGTATTGTGTTGATGTGTTTGTCTCTCTCTTGCTAAGTTCTCTGATATGTTTAGATATATTTATTGATGCTTTGTTCTTATGAGATATGAATGCATGCTAGATATGATACATAAGATGCTAAGTTCTTAATATATTGAGTATAACCTGTTTATCATTGCTAAGTGCTAGATTTGAGTAATTACTACGGTGCTTTATGCTTTCTGTGAAGTGTATTAATGAATTTATGTTAGGAAATAACTTATGCTAAGTGTGTTGTAAGAAAGATAATCACAGATTTGTGTCCCATATAAGGTTGCATACACCTGAGTCCTACAACCACCCTTGCCTCTACCTTGGGTGATACTTCATTTGCTTCGCATGTGTTTCTAAAAGGGTTGGTAGTCAGGGCTTTGTTGGTGCACTCTTGAGCGTTGAACCCTAGGTCTACCCCTGTGCCAACAATGATCCTATTGGTGTGGACCTACTAATGTTCCACATGTATTCCTACTGGATCTAATATTTGTATATTCATCCAAATTTCATCCTTAATCTAATAGTTGACGTTACTTCAAGATAATAACACTTTTAGAACTTCAATATAATAATATTGAATCGTCAAAGTGTCAAATTTCCTATCCTCCTCTTGATCCAACAGTTGAGAACTAACCTGAATTTTCTCCACGATATCTGAGGGTCGACGTTCACTTCATGAATTCATAGGTTTCAGGGCTTTTTGTCTTATGGGGTCCGCTTATCCTATCCTTCCACTTGGTTCTATCTGATGATCAGGATAGATCCTGAACTATTCTAATGGTTCTGATCACTCCTGAATTTTGAATGTGTTAGCACTCAAAATTACACCATAATTTTTTTGAATTACTTTGTCAAATTGGTGCTAAATTTTCCGATTCCTTTGGTCCTTTTTTTATGGTCATAGCCTCCCAATTCATCATCTAGCCTTGAAATTTTCCCAACAATCGCTTTGGCCAAAGGTGGTGTGTGCACAAGTGTCCTAAATCAAACCTATACTATCTACCAAATCTAATGCATATACCAAGCCCAACTCCATTCACACATTAAAGAAAAATATTATGCAAATGGAGACTTTCCTAAAACAGAGGAGGTGCGCTACCAAATTTGCAGAGTTATTTCAAAGATGGTTCTACAAAATCATCTAGGTAGTATGTTTTTCAATTTTTCTACCTTGTGTGCTATGAAAAATCCAAAGTTGAACTTAAATGGGCGTTACCAAATCCACATAGATGTTTTGATGATGGGCGCTACCAAATTCACAGAGTTTAATATAGGATCAACGCTACCAAATGTGTAGAGTTATTTTGCAAGGACGCTTCTACAAATTTTGAGTGACTAACTTAAAACTTGGGTTATGAACAAATGGGAATCTATTTTTGAAAACTGGATGAGGTGTTTGTTCATCACATACCATATAAAAAAACTCTCTCATTTTTGCAAAATGTGTAATGGTTTGAGAGATATTAGACATAGAAGTTGCGCTACTAAATGTGCAAAAATTGTTTTGCAGTGACGCTACATAATTTCCTGTAGCGGTTACAGTTTGAATATTTGCCTTCTTGGGAGGTTTCCACTTGTCAAGGAGGATTCATATTGCTTCTCAAGGATCATTTAGATGTCAAGGGAAACCTAAAAATAATTTTTGGCTCCATCAAAGACATCATGAAATGAGGGGGAAACAATTTATTAATGACTTCCAACAATTTCCTGAAAATTAGTAGTTTGTTGGATTTTTGTCTCTTTGATTGTTGCCACCTATCTCCAAGTCTTAGAATCCAGTGGAGGAGAGGGGATTTGAAATCCTAAGGATATTTGGATGCTATTTTCTATTTAAGGAGGGAGAGATATATTGAGGAGGGGTTGGAATGGTTGAGTGGAGACTCCATTATTGTAATATTTTTGACTAAGACTGGTTCTCTGGTTATGTACTAGACTTGAGAAATTTTTATTACTAGAAGTCAATTTCTCTTTATGTCATCTTGTTGCCTCTTATTTTGAAGTGTTCATGATTGGAGGATCCACATGATTTTTTTTATGGTTTTGATATTATGAATGTTTGATTATAATATTGTTGTGATGTTCTTCAATTTTCTTTAAACTTTGAATTCAAGAGGATCTTGTGTTTGAGTTTTTCTTCCTTGGTCTGCTTGAAGACTTGATGTTAATAGCAGACCTTTACACCTCCCTCAATGATTCTTCCTCCTATTCACTTTTAATCCTATTCACTGATTGAAGCTAATCAAGACCTAATTTTCTTGTGCATATTAGCCCATATTTCTGAGTTAAAACCTTATTATTTTGAGTCTTATCCATTTGACCTCTAAAAACTCTTTTACATTTACACATATTTTGATGGGTATTGGGCTTATCCTCTTATAGTCATAGGGTGATTCACAATGCTAACAGAATGGATGGTTAGGATTCCATGATCCTTCACAAGGGATTCTTCTGTGTAGGCCCTGGCTTCTATGTGATATGATGGTCCAAGATTGTCTCGAGAATTACATTAACGAAGATTATTCTTCCTTCATTATTTTGTAGTTTACTGTGGGCATTTCAATATTGATAATGTTAGCACTTGGTAAATTTCCTAGAGGTTGAAAAAGAATAAATCCACAAAGGTAACTTTATCCAACCACTTTTAAAGATGGGATATAGCCCTTCCAGCTTCAGAGAGGGATCTCTCTATATGATTTAGCTATGTTTTTAATTTAGATATTAGGCTAGGTAAAGAAATCGGTAGGTTTTTTTGTCAAAGTGTTTTTGAATTGGTTGAGACAGTCTACACCTCCATTGGGCTATGGGGTCTATATTTAATTAAATATGAAATACTACCAGAAATGAGAAAAGAAGGACTTCCATAGGGCAAGATAATATACTCACTGGATCTCTTAATAGCTTAAGTGATGGACAGAAGAAAAGATGAGAAATATATATTCAACTAAGAAGCATTTAATAATTTCTTAATCAAAAAATCAGAAGATAAACATTAAAATCTTTTATAGTCGGGAACAGGGTATCTAAGATAAATCCTGCAACATACGTTAGTCTTAAATATTAGTTTCAGAAAACAATATGATCACAAAGAAAGAAGAATATTCAACTTAGAAAATAAACATCACCAGTGAACACATGCAAGAATCCTGTAAAAGTGCCTCCTTTTTATTAATGGAAGATCTCTTCAAAAATAGTACAGTCTGATAGCGTCAGGGTGCGAGAATCAAAATCCCTCAATACTTCGAAAGGTGAAGTATTTATAATTCAAATTACAACTGTTCCTGTCATAACTGATCAGGACGTGCTAATTCTATTTTTAGACTAACTAATTTAACTAATCAAAACTACTTTATGACTTGGTGCAATTGCACGCGGAATTTCTGGGTAGACCATTGATGAAGCCTTCGGATGACCTCATTTGACTGGACAAGTGACTGGACCTGGACAGCTCATCTGCTAATCAAGTAGATCGCAGAGTTCCTCCCATCTGATATGACTAGGCACAGTGACTTTGAGCAATCTCCGATACATTTCATCCATTTCCGTGTATTTAGTGAATGTGGGCTTAGTGAGGAATATGTATCGGATCTTGTGTTGGATACTGATGTCCAACTGAAGAGTGTCGAGGAATTCTTTGCCGGTGATGATCCCTTGTATGCCAACAAACTTTGAACTGTCTTTAGACACTTTAGACAGTCTCTTTTTGTAATCTAGGAGTGTCATCAGTTTATCATTAATAACCTTCAGACCGAGGAGACCTTTCTTTTGGAGATCCTTGATCTTGCTGGAGAACCTTTGTACCCCTTGGTCCATGACCTAAACCTTTTCTTCGAGCTGAAACATTAATCCTCTCTTGGTCAAAACCCTTTTGACCTCAAGGATAGTCTTTGTTCTGTCTTCTATCTTCAACTCTTCTAGCTCTTCTCTGGTTTTAGAATTGAGGAATTTGATGATATCATTTCCCTGAGTTGGTCTATCTCCCAATTCTACCCTGATTTTCTCAATGGCCTGTTTACTCCTCAGGACCAACTCATTCTGTTAAAACATAATTTGGATCATGGGCCATATCTCATTTATGGACTTTGTGATGTCTGTCCATACATTCTCTTTGACCTCAGCCAAAGTCTTCCCTGCTACTATTTTCTTTTGGAACTGTTTTAATTCCTACTTGAGCTGCTCAGTTACCTATTTTTCTTTAGAGAGACTATTCTGAAAAGAATTCTTGAGTTCCAAGAGGTTCTCAACTTCCTTTTACAACCTGTTGATCTCAGTTTCTTGTAGGTTCATCTTCTCCATGGACTTGGCGAGGTCTGTTGTCTTCTCTTGAGATTTCGCTAGGGTTGTGGAGGGGACTGCTATCACTAGTGCTGTGCTTGTCCCTGAGATTAGGATGGCAATAAATGGAATGGCTTCCATAGACTTCAACTACTCTTTCTCCTTTAGCAGTTTCTCCATTTCTGCTTCCATTTCTTTGAGTTGGGCATTTTTCTCCATGAGCAGCTTGAGCACTTTGCCTTTCTCACCTTATTTCTTTGCTATCTCCTTCGCCTACGAGTCTTCTGTGGGAGGGAGCTTCAGCTGTTTCCTTAAGGAGTCGATGTCTACATTTTTCTTCTTTATCATTTCCTTTGTAGCTTTGATGTTCAAAGGATCATATCTGATCTTGAGGACCAACTCCTCCAATGTCTTAATTATATTGTCCTTTGCAAAGGATGATATTTTTTCCAACTTGAGCTGTGTTTGAGCATTGTTGAGCGACACCTGAAATTTGGGTGTTGAAGAAGAAGAATGCACCAATGTATGGATCAAAACCATCTCACCTATCTATTTGTGCAGATCCATCTGATCTTTTGGGTGCACATCCTTTTCCTGGAATTCAAAGGTGACCCTCTTATAGTTCGAGATCACCTTGGGATCCAAAACCTACGCTTGGAGGAAGGCCATGTGCATCCTTCCCTTTTTGTGTCGAATGCAGACAACAGTCTATGCTACAAAGTCAACGTTTGTTTCTGAAACTGAGCATAAGTACTGCTGGTAAGGGTTTGATTCTTCTTCTTGATCAACTTGTACTTTTTGAAGATGCTCAATTTGGGCCCAGTCTTGCCTGGCTGAGTGTCCAAGGGAGAGTCTGTGGATTTCTTCGGTAATGTTGGGGTGATTTCTTTATGATGGCTCGAACCAAAGGGAGGAACATACGACTTGATCCCTGTGGTAGGTGGAACCTCTTTTTCTCAAGTTGGACCTGGAATGAAGATTGTCTTGGGCCTCTTAGTGTGCAAATGGAACTCCTCAGATGATACCTCTGTGAGAGGTGAGGATGAATCCTATCGAGGCCTCTTTTATTTAGGTACCTGTGGTGTAGTAGATGGTGGTATAGTGGTCGGGGGAACCTGCTGTTCCACTTCGATCAAGGTATCGGGCACCCACACTGTCTGATTGGCAAATTTTTCGATCTCGGGCTTGGACTCATGAACATACGAGATGTTTTTATTTTTCACCCGCATTTCTGAAATGATCCTGCATGGATCATAGTGCCATGGGAAACTCATAAAGAATTTCATTTCTTTCAACATTCTGTTAGCTTCTTCCCCGGTGCCTCAACTGTTGCAAATAAAAGAGCTAATTTGCCCCTTGATCCACAGCTGTTGTTTTTTCTTCAAAGATACGAAATGAATATCATCTCAATTCATGATCTGCCTTATGTACTCTAAAGCAAATATTCTTACCGGCACATACTTTGACATCTTGTAGGGTGCCAATTCGCACCCGAAAACTTTGATCTCGGTGTGGTTTTGATAGAGGTACTAGTCCCCTGTCTTTGCGTTGTCTGAGAGATGCAGAATTCTCTGGACTTCATCGTTTATTCATGGCTCGGGCCTGCCACTCAACATGCTTACCACAGGGTGGTAGAAAAGATCAATGAATGCCTTGAAGCTATACTCTGTGGAGTTATGCTTCAACAAAGATGTCCATGCTGTGATGGGCTGAGGCCTTCCATCTGCGTCCATTTTCTGCATAGAAAAACTGAACTTATCTACTTGATAGAAAACAAACATGTAGGCCAGTATAGACGAGTATCTGAACATGCCTTCTGTGCCAAAATTCACGAACTATTCGTGAATATTGTCAGACAAGAAGGTGCTGAAATCAAACTGTGTGGTGGGTTTTTCATCAGTGGAGAAAATGGATAGAAAACCCAGAATGGTCTCATCTACCCACTGGTCGGAATAGTACCCTAACAAAGCACAAAGGGAGGAAATGACCTGGCTTCCCTTGGTGGAGAGCATGGACGACAGGTAAGGGGGATTAGTGGAAGGGAATTGAGTGGAGGTGGGAAGGAATAGCTCAAATATTTGAGCTCTCTAGGCAAAAGTCATCTTCTGATACAAGTCTGTGAGGATTTCTAGGTTGAAAGGAGAATCGGAATCGGAACGGGGAATTTTCATCATTTGATCTATGTCTTCGGGCGTGATGAAGAACAGGGCATCTCTGGATGAGGAGACGAAGACCCTCTAGTCAGGAATATAATGAGCTTGGCATTTAAGGGTGAATTCGGGAAAGTGGTGGATCTGGGGAAAAAGGTACAGGGGAAAATTGGACTCCCAGAGTCCAATTTCATCGCTCTGGTCTAGGAACACCTCCCGAAGCCATGACTGGAGGTATGAAAAATAGAAATCACACTTAGTATCTACAATCAATCTGTCTGTGTCGACCAATGGGATTTTTTCCAGGTCGACAGGAAGCAGGAGAAAAGGATTCTCCTCTCCTTCTTCATGTCTTGGCTTTGGCACCATCTTAGCAACAGTACCTGCAATAAACAAGAAGTTAGTGGGGTCGACTGACTGTGGATGGGGGTGACGGAAATGCAATGAAGGAGTAAGATGTAAATTTCTAGTGCGATGGGTGAAAAATGAATGTAGAGGGAATAACGGTATTTTTATTTAAAACTAGGGTCGGTTGAGCGTGGGAGACAGGTCAGTAGGTTAACGGGTATGTTATCCTGTAATAAATGGATAAGGAGCCACTTGGGGGTGAGATGGCAGGTGACGGTGGCCGAAACATATGGATGGGTGACGTGGAGGCTAGGGATTAGAGGTAAAAGTCGCAATAAGGGGTTGGTAATGAGTGAAAAGGGTAAGGAACTGACAACAGGGACTGACATCAGTTATGGTATGGGACATAACTCAGGAGCAAGTGGAACAAGTGGGAGATGTACCAACATCATACAACACAGGATCCCAATTAAAGATGACCAAAAACCATTTAGGCAGAAACTTAGGAGGATAAATCCTAAGTTGCTCCCCCTGATAGAAAAGGAAATCAAGAAAATGTATGATGCCAAGATCATAGTTCCATTGGGTTTTTCCAAGTGGGTCTCTAATCTGGTTCCTACACGTAAGAAAACCGGCAAAATCAGACTCTGCATAGATTTTCGAAATCTAAACAAAGTCTCCCTGAAGGATAATTACCCCTTACCAAAAATGGACCACTTCCTGCAAAGGGTGGTCGGGTCTAGTCAAATTTCTCTGCTAGATGGTTTCTCGGGATACAATCAGGTCTTAGTTCACCCGGACGACCAAGACAAAACCGCTTTCACCACACCATGGGGTACTTTCATGTATGTGAAGATGCCTTTTGGTCTGATGAATGACGGAGCCACGTTCCAGAGTGAAATGAATATCGCCTTCGTGGAAGAATCAGGCAAGTTTATTATTGTTTATCTAGATGATGTGATAGTGTTTTCCCAATCTAATGGCGAACACCTGAGACACCTCAGATGAGTCTTCGAGAAATGTAGAAGGTTTGGGATTTCTTTAAATCCTAAGAAGAGTCTTTTTGAGTTAGAAGAAGGCAAACTGCTGGGACATATCATTTCAAAGGAAGGAATCAAAATAGACCCCAGTAGAATAGAGGCCATACTAAAATTAGAACACCCGAGAAACCTCAAGGAACTACAGTCTTTTATAGGAAAAATTAACTTTATGCGAATATTCATTCCCAATCTGGCAAAACTCCTCAGGAATATTACAGACATGCTTAAAAAGGACGTAAAAATAAAGTGGGATTCTTAATCCAGACAATCATTCGAACAAGTCAAATAGGCCCTCACAGAGGCCCCTGTCTTAATTAGTCCTGATTTTACTAAAGATTTTTATCTTTTTTCTTTTGCTTCCAAACATACTATAGCAGCTGTATTATTACAAAAGAACATCGAAGGGTATGAACAACCCATAGCTTTCTTTAGTAAAGCATTGAGAGATGCTTCTCTGAATTACAATATAATGGAGAAACAAGCTTTTGCCTTGGTAAAAGTCATTAAATACTTTAGAGTTTACATTCTTTATTCTCACACCATAGCGTATGTTTCGAGCGTGGTAGTAAAAGACATTTTGACATAGGACAACCCGGATGGAAGAAGGGGAAAATGGATTTCGGTCATTTTACAATATGATATAGAGATTAAGCGTATGAAACTAATCAAAGGTCAAGGCCTTGCTAAATTAATGGTTGAATCTAACTTTCATGCTCTTGACATTAATTTTCTAGATGTGGCATATGAACAGGGCGAGATGGCGACTCCAAAAGTGAGAGAGGTATTTCTCAACTCTCCATGGTATGCAGACCTTATTTTCGTTTTGCAAAATTTATAAGCTCCCCCTGGTTTGACTAAGACTAAAGCTAGATTTTTGAAGTTGAAAGCTTTAAAGTTTTGTATTCTAGAAGGAAATTTGTATTGGAAAGATCCTTCAGACATTTTGTTAAATTGTTTATTAAAAGATGAAGTTGATAAGGTGTTACAGGAGTTTCATGCAGGAGAATGTGGTGGCCATTTGAGCTCGAAGGTCATAGCCAACAAAATAATCAGAGCTAGATTCTATTGGCCCACCGTGTTCACTGATGTTCATCAGAAGGTAACAGCATATCACCAGTGTCAACTATTTGAAGGAAAAAGGAAACTCCTTCCTCTACCTTTGAAACCGATCTCAGTTGAGGCCCCTTTCCAGCAATGGGGGCTCGACTTCATTGGAGAAATACATCCCCCTTCTTCAGGTCAACACAGGTGGATTCTTACTGCCATGGATTATTTTACCAAATGGATCGAGGCAGTACCTAGCAGGCAAGCCGCTGACTCTGTGATTATCAAATTCCTTGAAAATAATATTTTATCTCGTTTTGGTTGTCCTAGAAAGATTATAACTGACAATGCAGTTGCCTTTCGGTCAA
>JASDQU010240064.1:0-16738 GCA_032191745.1 Picea mariana
TATATATATATATATATATATATATATATATATATATATATATATATATATATATATATATAACAACAAAAATATAGATAAGATGTGTAACATCCACACACACATATATACTTGTTGTGGGTATGTAGTATCTATGTATATATATTAATTAATGATTGGAATTTATTTCTTTTATATATCTATAGCCATTATTATGATATAGTGACATTAGTAGGATATGCCCACTTGGGAATGGCCTCCATTATTTGTAGGAATTATCTTGAGTTCCCCTCCACTAATTGCATACCCCAAACACAAATGAATCTAGAAAGGGAAAAGATATGCCGTTTATCAAACACATAAATGTAGTCAACAAATTATACAAATCAAAAGACAGTACTAGCCATTGATATAAATATTGCCTTTTATCGAAGGTGGTATTCCAAGTTTCTTCTTCTTTAATTCATACCTGGTGGTATCCTGATTTGATATCTAACTTGGTCAAGTACTTGGCATGCTGCAACTTTTCTAGCAAGTCATTGATATTGGGTGAAGAGTAATGATTCTTGAGGGTGATCTTATTTAAATATCTATAGTTGATACACATTATTTGAGTCCCATACTTCATGGGAACTATGATGATAGGTGAGCCAACATGTGGGATGCTTGGTTTAATTACCCCCTTCTCCAATAGTTGTTGCAACTATTTATTCACTCATTTTTTTCCAGGATGGACTATAGATCTATATAACCCAATGTTTGGAAATGGGGAGTCAAGCAACAATTATATCTCATGCTCCACTTCCATATTAGCTATTAACCTTTCATAATACTTGAAAACATATATATATTCCCCCAATATCTCCCCCAACTAACATTTATGCTCTTTAGTACATCCCTCTAGAGATGCCTTTACTTTTTCCAATTCATTTTGTGGTTGATTCTCCCTTAAGAATAGTAATATAAACTTCCTACTAAAACCAATACATTTCTTATCTTGGTTAGCATGTGATAGAGATATCATGGATTTAACTTTGTGTGCATTGATGATGAAAGACTTCCCATCATTTGATTAAGAAGTATTGGTTTTCTTTCCCTATGAAGATTGCATTCAATAAGTACATGTAGGGAATTCCAAACACTACATCACATGCATCAAATAGTAGTATGTCTACCTCAACTTCATCAATATAATTTTCACTTATAGAAAATTTGATCTTACACTACTCAAATATCCCAAGCTATGCATTGTTATTTACCCATCCCAATGGATATGGGGAGGATGTTGATTTTTTTTATCTACACTTGCTAACTAGATATTTTTCTTCTTCAGCTAGATCTTAGTATCAAAGAGTATAGTAATGTATTTACCTTCCTTCAGATCAAGGCTAATCAATTTCACATTGTAGTGCATAAAATCTATTCATCCACATCTGGGCTACCCTCTAACTAGTTTCTTGAATCCACTACTAGCATGGTCTTATTCCCGGGATTCTTATTGTGGTTCTTTGGATTTAGCTATGGATGGTAGCTTCCAATGTTTATCTTAAGTGTGACCATCAATGTTATAATTATTATAGTGGTTGATTAGATCCTTTCACTAATGTGTAATGGTTATTTTTTTCTTATCCTTTCCTTTCCACTTCTTATTTCCCTCCTTGGAAACATCTTGGTGGTATTTCTACTTGTAAGCACTTGGATTTTCCTTTATTCTTACCCATATTATCCAAATATTTATCTTACACACATGCCTCATTAACTATTCTAGGTTTAAAGAGAATCACTTACCTTTGTAAATGATTGTGTAGACCACCTAAATAATTGAGGAGGACATCCCGTTTCTTGGGATATATACCCAACATAATGGCCATTTTCCTCAACTTTGTAGTGTACTCTTGCACATGTTGTCTTGGATTTTGCTAGAAGTAATGCTAGTGGATCCATTGGTCCTATTCATACCCAATAGGGTAGAATTGACACTTAATGAGGGTTTAAACACCTCCCACTTAGTTACTGGAGGATGACCCTCCAACCAAAGTGTCTTTGTGTAACTTTCCCACCACGTTTAGGCATGGCCCTCTAACCTTAGTTCAACAAATGCCATATTTTTCTCTTCTGATATTTTATAAAAAATGAAATAAAATTCCAACTAATGCAACAATTGATTCAACTTAACAACATCAATCTCACATTGGTAGGTCTTGATCTACACTTTTTATTTCAGTTTAAAGAGAGGTTAGGAAATGATGGCACTGGATCTTGGTATCATTTTCTTCTTCCATTTTTTTGAATAATTTTTTGTGTCTTTGTTATCTCCATATTTCTGGTCAAATCCATCTTCAGAGCTAGAGCCACCAAACTCCCCGAGAGGTCCAAAATTGTTCTCTAGAGTTTCCCTGAGGATGGATATGTTGTAGGATAGTTTAGTGATATATGATTGTAGATTTGAAAATATATCTTCCAACTCAAGTCATGGATTTTTACTATACTCATCTCTAGGGATAGAGTTTTCATACTTTAAGCCAATTCCTAGATCATGCAACTTCCCACAAGACCCCAAAGAAAATGATTGTAATAGATATATGATCTGTAAAATATTTTGGATATTCCACTAGAATATTTCATCATAAGAGATCTCACAATATTCTAAAATATCTTATTATATTGTTTTTTACTTAGATTTCATATTTAATATTACTACCTTAATCCATGAAATACTAAATAAACTGAAATTGAAATGAAAGAGACAAGCAAATAACACAACATCCACACGATGAACACAAAATGTAATTGGGAAAACCCAATATGGGGAAACACCAACTAGAAGGTGAGGCCTATGCTATACTCTTCTCTTCTTAGTTATGAAATGGAAATACAAAGAAAAGTCACTCACTATGGAGTTTCCATGGACCCCGTGGCTAGTATCTCTACTGTAGGATCTGTTACTTCCTATTTTATTCTTCAATATCCCACTCCCAATGTTATACTCTCTTATGGAATAATACTAAATACAATAAGAATGGAACCACTACCTTTCCTAGCTACACAAGATGCATGAATTTGTTTTTTGAAAAAAATGATTCGACAAGAAATCTTGAGATAACCAATACCTACACACTAAAAAAAATTGATTGATTATGTTAAGAATCTCAAACCTGATGTTCACAACTCACCTCATAATTCCAGGGCTTCACTGAATTTATTAAGTTAAAAAAATATAACATTAAAATGCATGAAAACATAGAGGTGCACAAGAACTAACTTTTATATATAATTGTGCAAATTTGTTTAGAGAAAGTCCTTGATGTAGGTACTAAATTGATGTCTTAAAATAAACACATGCATTGCATTTTTGACAAAAAAGTATCATACCACTAATAAAAGAACTTGAATTTGTGTCTACATTTAATCTTTTTCATTGAGTTCTAACAAGTTGTGTATGTACCTCGAATAATTCCTTATAATTAATAAGTCTTTTTTTCTAGATTTCCACTACAAGAAACTTATCATGAAAGGAAAAAATTAGATTGCACCAAACTTAGTAGAAGATGAGGAATTTCATATAATTTATGCTCTAACTATATCCTAATGTTTTGATTAACAATTGGAATAAAATACAATTCGAATTGAAGAGTTATTTAAAATGAGACTGGAAAATGTGGAAGGTCAAATACCGAGTTAAATCAAAGGTGACCATGCTAGATTCATCCTTAATGGGTGTGAAATAAGAGAAGTTGATGACATATTGTTGATGGGTCCAAATTCACCCAACAACAGTAAAGGGTTGCCCCGGGTAAGAAGTCTCAATTAGACCTCTCACGGTTTGGAATAGGGAACCACTCTGAATTTTGTCCCGAAAACCATTATTGGTTTGGTTTGACCGATTGCGGGCCAATCCACCAATGAAGGTGAGTGATGGATGGTTATGAAAACAGAAGATGTATATGAAGACTATGTAAATTAAGGAATCTTATCTAATCCTAATATACCCTATCCTATCTAGGAGTGAACTATAGTAACATAATGAGTTGTAATGAAACTAAACTATGCATAAACCCAAATCAGATATAACTATCATGAAGGCACACAATTAGAAACACATGCATACAAGTCTATAACCAAAATAGTCTAAGTCACTTTTTTGCATGCATTCAAAACTCATTTGCTTAGGACATGTAATATAAGAAAGAGTAACAAAACTGCAAGAATATATATATTGCGTCATAATAGTCCATAAACAAACATGCTCTTACAACCCATGTGAAGAGTAAACATTCTTCTTGAAATAGTTCACATCAAAACAACAACACATGCAAGTCCTCTTTATCAAAAGTTGGCATTGAGGGCTTCTCCGTATTAACAGTTTCAAAAATAGTACATGAAAAATCTAAGGACAACTCTCCAATTTTAGTTGACAATTTATTCCCAAAGTAGTTCAGAAGTGTACAATGTTTGAAGAGCCAAAATCCCTTTCTCTTGGATACAATTCTGGTATTTATTGGAGGTCAATGTGACTCTTGGCCTTCCGCCTTCCTCCATGACCTTTCATTTCCCACCTTTTGTCTTTATTCCCTTTGTAATGATGAGAGGGAAAAAGCAACAATTACATTTTGAATTTGTCCTCTAGTGTTGGTGGGCCATCATGGATTTTGGCTATAGTGTCTCTCATCCACTGTAATGACTAGTTTGGACATTGGAACATATTGATAGTCCAAGCTTGACAATCGATCATCATGGGTTTCAATCCTCCTCTTTAGCCATTTCAATAAGATTTTTTTTGCTACTTGTCGCTACTATGACAATTTATGTTTTCCTTAATGCTCCATTGTCCTTGGATGTGGATTACACTGTAGGGATGTTAAGTGCATCCTCCTCTCAACATCAGTACATGGCACCATTCAACATATTGCAGATTAGTGGCCTTAGAGGGATAGTTAAATAAACTATTAAAATGATAATTTGAACCCATAAAACTACAATATAAGTAATCAATACTTTTCATAAACTTCCCTGAGTTTGATTCACGTTTCCTTTGGTCGTGATTGAGGTGTGGTGTTCTTCGAGGCTGTTAACAAGGTGTCATATATTAATAAAAAAATAATTATACCATAGGTTAGGAATTTCTCCAATAATATAACTAAGAAGTTTTAGATCTTGAAAATTCCTTTCCAACGGTATAAAGTATGCGAGAAACGGACATCGGAGTCAAACATTATGGTCATTTTACGAAAGGAATTTTTTTATGTTTCAGAGGATTTAATACTAACTCCTCTTATTTTTCATCGTAAGAGTTACCGACTTGCCATCGGAGGAGTTTCAACTAACTCCTCTGAATTGTCATCAGAGGATTTTGAACTAAATCCTCCGATATCTATCGGAGGAGTTTGAACTAACTCCTTCGATATGAATCAGAGGAGTTTGAACTAACTCCTCCAATATGAATATGGGGAGTTTGAACTAACTTCTTCGATATGTATCATAGGAGTTTGAACTAACTCCTCCATTTTGTTTCGAAGGAATTGATGGGAACTCTTCCAAAATTTTTGAGGATTTGAAGGGAACTCTTCTAAATCACTTCAGAGGAGTTGAAGGGAACTTCTCCTTCCTAAGAAAGAAAAGTTGGAAAAATTTCTAAGTGTCACACTGGCAAGAGACAATGAAAGCTTGAGTTCGAAAGACTATAAGTTTCTCATATGATGTTTGATTGAGGTGTCATTTTTTGCAACGTGAAGAGAACATAGAGAGGCTTCTATCAAGATAATGGATCATGTTATTTATGCATTTGAGTGGATCCATGTATAATGATGGCCACAATTAGTGAGGCTTGCTTGGCGGGAAATACTTGGCAATCATTTTGACACTTCCGGACCTTGGATTTCGATTCCTTCAGTTGCGTTGGAATATTAATTGCGTAATCAATACAACTAGCATGTTTAAGGAGTGAAAACTCCACTTTGGCCAGTACTCAAAATTGTGAGCAAGGACATTTTTAAATGAAAGTTTGGATCTTGTCCTTGCTATTGCTTTGCTAGAATTTGATTCCATAAGTTCATGTGTCATCTATGATATATAGGCTCTTAATTCATCCATTCATGCTGAGGTGATGTGTCAATATCATAGAATTATAAACAACCAATTGGCATTTGAGGTGCTTAACGCGGTTTTAGAGCCAAGGTGACAGATTTTCCTTCAAGATGCATTTCTGAGCCAAAGAAAGAACTATATATTCTTCAGTTAACCTATCTAATGATATAAGAAACTTTCATGCTCATGGTTAGTCATATAATAAAGAGGCACAAATCAAAAAGGTTGGTGTGGTATGTGAATGCAAGCTACTGGCGACACAAACAAACTTGATTATGAATGTGATCATGAAGAAGGTTAGGCATGGTAGGTAATCAATGAAAAACTTTCTAGATAGGCATAGAGAGTTTGGTCATTGAAAATGTAAGGAGATTCATTGATGAGCATAAAAATAAGGGACCCAAGCTAGGAGGGGGCCGAGATAGGCCTCAAGAAAAAAGTGGGCTATGCTAACATAATCAACATTGGAGATAGGGAGAAGGTTGTCATCAATTCACTCGACAACGACGAGGGGTAAAACATCCTTTTGTTGGAGCATCGAGGATGAGACAAGGAAGGCTTATCAACAAGTAATGCATCGACAAGGAAGAGATGAATCTCGCCGATATGTAATGGATCGAAGCGAAAAGAGGAGTGATGTTGATATGCAGTGTATCAATGTGAGTGGAAGGAAGTCAGTCGGTGAAAGGAGAGTGCATGGTGAAGATAATCATGTGACCAATATTGGTGAGACGACATTGATCATGCTAAATTTTCTAATGATGAAGACGTATGTCAGTGAGGTTTGTTGGAAGTGTGATAGCGTGCTAGCTAAGTTCAAAGGGAGGTGGAAAATGTACCAACGAGAAAATAAATGATGTCTCAATGCAAAGGTGGATGAAGGATGCACACATCGATATGATATGTATCAACACAAGAAGAGGGGACTTTCTGAAGTTTGGATCGTCAGGTAGAAGTGATCTGAGAAGGAACTGAAAATGATAAGGTGGGAAGAGCCGAAGGAATATCCGAGATCAGTTGTTTGGACAATAGAGAGAGGGCGAGGGTCTTAGTAGGAAGAATTGAAGGGAGGCCCAATTTATTGTCTTGGAGAGACACTAAGACAAGAAAATTGGGAGGTTTGTGTGCATGTGCAACAAATGGAGATACACTGGGCAAAGATAGAATCTCTGCTAGCCTTTCCTAACTGATAAAAAAAAATACAGAGGGTCATGAAATTTACTTTTAAGTTAAAATATTATATAAATAATGTGCAACAATTACCTGAAAGGTTCCATCATGGTGGGATCACTGGCGATGCTTTCATGTCGGCTGGTGGAGCTCATCTTCTGTAAATAGAGGACGAATGATGATGAGATTTATTTCCTTAAATTACATCAACGATCGAGGTTGGTATCTCTGTCATGGGGCTGATATACATTTGGGATACATAAATATTTTTCACCAGGTGTGTATAGAGATATCTCATAGGTGTTTCTCCACTTCTTGTGAGATTCCATAGCCCCGATGGAGTCACCACGGTGTCATAGACCTTGCTCCGCTACTAGTGAGCATCCATAGCCCTGACGAAGATATCTGCATGTCCCCTAGTTTGGTCAAACTTTCCTTTCCACTTCTTCTCGACTTATTTAGTGCATGCTTAACATTCAGTTAATGGGGAAAGCAGTGGCATTTTTAATCCTGATAAGGGATGATTTCCAGATTTTAAGATTTATTTGTATATTTGTTGCACCTGGCTACATAGAGATATCCCTTTTGGTTTTCAGCCTTTAGACATTGACACTTCACCTTTCACGTGAGTAGGTAATTAGTGTGTGGATGGTTCCTCCGTAACATAAGATCTTCTCGCCAGCCAATACACAAGGATGACCATTGATTAACCACTATGCTCAGTCATGGTTTAACTACTATTACAACATCCCCGAACAATTTTGATTCATTTTCAAACAGAAACCCCTTAATTCCACTCATGAGCTAAGAAAGAGATGCAAGTTGATTCATGCTTACTTCAAGTGCGAAAATGTTTCCTATGAGAGGAAAAAAAAAGGTGAGAGGTATGTGTGTCATTCAGATATAACCAAAGGTCATGAGACAACAAAGTTTAAGAAATGAATTTATTTCAAAGGAAAAAGGTGGTAAAGAAAGAGAGAGAAGAGATGACGTATTGATTGTTAGAGATGAACTCGGTCCAAGTCTTTGCTGCAAATGAAAAATTAAACCTTTGGACAAATGATGATCTAATACATGTAGTTGGAAAAGAGAGTGACCGAAAAAGGGATAATATATGTGAGTGTTTCTAACATCTTTGAGCAGGTTGATGCATTCCAACCAGCCATAAGTTTGCAACCTATTGAAATGACTAATCCATGTGAAAGATTATGCCGTGATAATTCATTCAAATGGGTTTCAGTTCAAACATTGGCTGAGAATTACACCTCTCATCATGATTTTCGGAAGATTTCTAGTTCTATTGTGTAGCCTCGTGCTTTAGTGGGCAAGGTTTGGCTAGGATTCCGCTTTGTTGTCCATCATATTTCTTTTCGTTGGCCTTGTGAAATCTTTGTTTCCTCTTCACTTATTGCAGCTCTATAATCAATGTTACAAAGTTATAAGCTTATTTAACCATAGTTCCTATGTCTCATGATCAATTGAAATCTTCTAAGGATGCGTGTCTTCCTCAAATATTGTCCTTTGTTTCTTTCTTGTCTTTCTATTATCAAAATCCAGAGAACCTTTCTTAAAATAATTACCATAGTAGTTTGAAAGAGACAATCAAAATATGTTTGGATGTGTGAGAGTGAATCATGAGTGTTTCCTATTCCAGTTACCGGGAGACATAGTAGGTTTGATCTTGAGAATGGGTTTGTCTGACGAAATCTCTCCTTTTGGGTAGCAATTGACTGTAGTTGTAATGATCACCAATTA
Source organism: Picea mariana (assembly GCA_032191745.1). Lineage (NCBI taxonomy): Eukaryota > Viridiplantae > Streptophyta > Pinopsida > Pinales > Pinaceae > Picea > Picea mariana. The sequence continues at coordinate 8,989 of JASDQU010240064.1, forward strand.
TTCCTTAAGGAAATATGCTTGAGAAATCTTTGATTTATTAGTATCGTCGAGCTTAGAAATCATTTGATGTTGAAATGTCAGAGGGAAACTGAAACTTGATTCTCTATTCCTCGAGGTGTATGTCATATTTGAAGTACACCATCACTTTCCCCCATGATAGAAAAACATAATTTAAGACTAGGAAAGGATAAATGCACCATAAATTATCAATAATACCCTTTATCATAGATAAATAAACACTTTTGTGAATTCTACTCAATAGACACCATCCTTGGTAAGGTTGTGAACAATCAATGACATCCCCTTAGCTTGATTTATGTCTTGTTCCATTTGTCCAATATTCCTTAACATGTATTCTTTCAGCCTCTTGGGATACCTTATCATCTAACTCTCAATGTCAGAGTAAATGCTATTGAAACAAGTGAATTTCACTATTAAACTTCTTAGAGAATTCATGCACATGGTTTCCTTGTGATGATGGAGGAAGACCAAGATTAAGCCAAGCTTTTAGTCAAGAAAAATGGAAATCCTTAAACGGAAAGGAGAAAGTTTTGTTGAAATGAAAGTTAAACTAAAGAAAACATTCACAAACTACAACTAAATTAATCACAGCTGGTGACCTTTATTGAATAATCCAAAACAAATCAAAATATATGCTACACAACCAGAAAAGGAAGCAAATATCTAAATTATGAAAGCATAAAGCAAGCAAAACGAACTATGCTAGTCCTATTCCTAACCTACCTTACACTGGATGAAAGAAAGCTATGTGTAAGCACAGTGCTAGTGGAGCCAATCAAAAAAATCCAAACCTACAATCATATGTTCATTGGAGTTCAATTGCATAAAATGAAGTAGTGAGGGATGAAGGATTGGAAGTATTAATTCAATTAAGTTTCTATCTAGCAAGTTGAATTTGACCGTATTATTTTTCATGGTAAGTGTGGATGTGTAAGATTCCTCCAACCAAGATTCAATTTTGTCATAAAATTTATAATGATTGTTGTATGATTGCTAGAAGGAAATCAACAACAAGAGATATACTTGATGAGGCTTGTGAATAAAATTTGCATGCAATGTTTTTGTAAGGGAGTCTCATAGTGGGTGGTATTTCTCATCCCAGGGGTAGAAGTAAGACAAAAATCACTTGACATAATCATTGGTTGATATTGGAGTGCTTCATTATCGATGAATATTTCCCTGGGTCCAAATTTCAAGTACTTTCCATGTTCAGGGGAGAAATGATATCTCATTGTTTGAGGGAAACATTTCATAAAATATGAATCCAGAGCTTCTCCCATGAAATCAATGAAATCATGTGAAGAGTGTTGAAGCATTAAGAGAACATTCAAGGAAAAGTGATGCATCTTCCCTTGAGGAATAACAATTAATTATAGAGAATATTGGGACGATGGAATTTCTTTCATAAAATCAATGTTTCCCGTACTTTGCGTAGTAATGGGTTTTTCATTTGCTGTGATTTCTTCACGAGAATCAACAAACACATTGTACTCTACATATTTTAGATTTTCAGTGACTAACATTTGTGCATCCAAGTTACAAATTTCATGTTGTAAAGGATTAGTGGATGATAGGTTAGTGTTTGTATTCAATTCCAGAACAAAAACGTAGTCGTAAAAAATAATATTATCAAGATTAAATTGTGATTCGGGAGGTTCCCAAAATGAAGGACTTAGAACTTGGTGCATCCTGGATGGACTGTCATGGAAAATGATTTCTTGATTGGTCAGAACTTGGAAAAATTGTTGTTCTGATGTAAGAACACTGTATAAGTTGCGCTGCATGATGAGAAGGTAGGTGCTCATGTGGGTTATCAACATCAAACAAATTTGTATCAAGTGCATGAAGATCTTCATATTCTAAAAATGAAGATATTTATTCATGAGGATCTACAAACTTGTTGTGATTGGAACACTTCAATTTTTCTGTGATTAACATCTGCGCATCAAGGTTAGAAATTTCATGTTGCACAGGATAAATGAGTGATAATTTGATTCTTTCATTCAATTACAAAACTGAATAATAGTTATCGAAAACAAGGTCATCGAGATCAAATTGTGATTCAACATGTTCCAAAAAATCAAATTGCGAAGGAATTTCAAAGTGATGCATTTCATATGGAGTGTCGCTAGGGATAAGTGTTTTGTCGATCAAAGTTGGGCACTCTTCTTGTTCTGGTTTATCATTCAATATTCTAGAGCTAAGAGAGCAATGTGAGGATTGTACTGAATGATAAATAGGTAGATTCTCATGTGAGTTATTATCATAAAAAATATTTGTATACAATGCATGAAGGTCTTCAGATTCTAAAGATGGCATGATTTCTTTAATGAGGGATTCATCACAAATTAAAGTAGATTCATGATTTTCTGAAGGAGAGATGATACATGATTCACACTCCGATGTTGATGGGTCTAATATTTTTGATAAGGATTCTCCTACAGTTGTACTAGAGTGTCGGCCAAAGATCATGTACTCCATATCTTTCGTGACCATATTTGATTCTTGTGAATGAGAGATAGTTTGATTGTTTGGATCACATTCTTCTAAAATATATACAAGATATGAAAACCAATTCAATATTTCTTGTCCCAAGGGTTTGTCACTCTCATGAAATATACAGTAAATATGCACGACTCTTCAAAATAAATCATTCTCATATTTTTTTCTAAGCCTACATATTTTTTCTAGTTCATTAAAGAGTTCATCATAAACATAATATTCAGGAACAATGATAAAGACTTCCATGAGATTTTTCCAACTATGAATCAATTTTGCTGGAAATGTCCTAAACCATGTTTTAATTCTCCCTTCGAATGTGAGGATGAATAGCCGACATATTTCATTTTCTTGAAAAATCTTAAGATTTCGTCAAGCGATGTCAAATGGATTGAGATGCGTGAATGCAGAGAAATTCCCTTCAATATCGAATTTGGGGTTTGAAAAGAGATTGACTGTCTTGATTGAGATGGCCATGGTGGGTATCAGAAGACTCAAAGGGTCATCATATACATAAGTATGGAGAGGAGCCATGTGTTGGTTACAAGTTAATGAAATGACTCCAAATGGGTAGACTTGTCATCCAATGCTCCTTCTAGCACCAATTCTGTTGAGAGGTCCAAATTCACCCGACAACAGTAAGGCGTTACCCCCGATAAGAATTCCAAATTAGACCTCTCACCGTTTGGAATAGAGAACCCATCTGGATTTTGGACTGAAAACCATTTCTGGTTTGGTTTTACCGGTTGCGGTGGCCTGGTCCACCGATGAAGGTGAGTGATGGATGGTTATGAAAATAGAAGATGTAGATCAATACTATGTAAATGGAAGAATCTAATCTAATCCTAATCTACCCTATCCTAGATAGGAGCGAACTATAGTAAAAAAATGAGTTGTAATGAAACTAAACTATGCATAAACCCCAATAATAGAGCTATCATGAAGGCACACATTTAGAAACACATGCATACAAGTCTCTAACCAGAAAAGTCTAAGTCACGTTTCTGTATACATTCACAACTCATTCGCTCATGACATGTAATATAAGAAAGAGTAACAAAACTTCAAGAATGCATATATTGCACCATAATAGTCCATAAACAAAAATGCTCTTACAAACCATGCGAACAGTAAACATTTTTCTTGAAATAGTTTGCAGCAAAACAAAAACACATGTGAGTCCTACTCTATCAAAATTTGGCCCCGAGGTCTTCTCCATATTAATAGTTTCACCAATAGCACATGAAACATATAATAACAACTCTCCAATTTTAGTTGACATTGTATTCCCAAAGTAGTTTATAAGTGTACAATGTTTGAAGAGACAAAATCCCTTTCTCTTGGATACAATTTTGGTATTTATTGGAGGTCAATGTGACTATTGGCCTTTCGCCTTCCTCCATGACCTTTCATTTCCAATATTTTGTCTTTATTCCCTTTGCAATGATGAGAGGGAAAAAGAAATGGTTACATTTCAAATTTTTCTCTAGTGTCGGTGGTCCATCATGGATTTTGGCTATAGTGCCTCTCATCCACCGTAATGACTAGTTTGGACATTGGAACATCTTGGTCGTCTAAGCTTGAAAAATGATCATCATGGGTTTCAATACTCCTCTTCAACCATTTGAATTAGATTCCTTTTGTTACTTCTCACTACTATGAAAATTGATGTTTTCCTTAATGCTCCATTGTCCTTGGATGTGGATCACACTGTAAGGATGTTAAGTGCATCCTCCTCTCGACATCAGGACCTGGAACCATTCAACATATTGCAGATGAGTGTCCTTAGAGGGTTTTTTGAATGAAACAACCCCCCTTTACTTGTGCTTATACAAGTGAAAGGAAAGCCCCCCCCTTACTAAAATTTTAGTTGTATTTCCTAATCCTCTACCGCTTGAGCCTAATACTGTATCTTTTCCTACTTTGAGGGAGTTGGGGTTTTTTTCTTGATTGATGATTATTTTTTATGGGTATTGATTATTCCTTTTGATATGATGATTTCAAATGTCGTCATGATGCTTATTGACCTATGGTGTTTCATTGACATTTGTTTTGAGACTATTCGTTGATTGTGAAGTGTTTTATGGTTCTATGTGGCTGCAAGGTCTGATGTTATGTTCATGTCTTGGATGAGGTTGTGGCTAATTATGTGTTGATTGAATAATTCAAATTTTTCATCCTCCTACTGACATGTTATGATTCATGACTTTATACTTATGCTCCCACATATGGATTCTACTCTTCTACTCTGAATTGGCTTATGCGGTCTTAGGACACTCATCTATAGTCACCACGTTATTGTTGAATAAGCATAACACTCTCTTATAATTTGTTTTAAATGTAGTGAATATATTTTTTATTGTATTGGCTAGTATTCTTTTTATTGCATGGATGATATCATTCTTTTGTTTTGCAGGAGCGGGTTTTCAGGGCCACTTTGTTCGCATGACCTCTCTAGCCTTGAGAAGCATTTGGGGGGAATACCTTGATCCTTATTCACATCCTTGATATTGATTCTTACCATGGCTTCTCCTTATTGAGAAACTAGTTTCCTTGGATTACTACTTCCCTTATGTTCAAATCCCCCGAGGTTGTCAGACACACCTTTTCCATGAGCCTTTTCTTCCCCAAGCCTCTTCGGATTGATCTTCACCAGATTATTCTTTTGGACTTCTCTCTCTCCTGAAACCTAGACCCAAGACTTATTTGATTTTCTCCTTATTTTCCTCTATTTTTTCATCTAACCAAATCTAATAGTTGGATTCCCCCCATCGAGATATTTCCAATGACTATAACCATGCTTAAATCTGAGTTATGTATTAAATGTTATGCCCCCCCAAAGTTTCATAAGCCTTCACTCACGTCTTCCACTTCATGACCACATGGCTCCATCTCATTTGTACCATTTGACGTGGCACCCATGTGGCACTGATGTGGAACTCACCACATGTCCTCTTCATCATCGTGAGTTCTTCGTTTAGGTTCTTAAGTCCTCTGACCCATTCGCCGAAGATAACATTTTCGTTGTCGGAGTCCCTCTTCTCTATCACTTGGATTCCACTGACCCTGTGTCGTTGACGACCTCCTCATGATGTTTTCCTCATTGAGACTTCACTGATCCTGTCATATCCACTTTACCACATTCACCTATGATGATGCTCTCCTCTTCCATATCCAATGTCCCTCGGGAGTCAATGATTAACGACCTCGATCATATTGGTGCCACCAAGTTGGTTGACAATTAACAACCTCTTGCTTCCCCAGTTGGCACCTTTGACCCATGACACTTCCACCACGTGCCATCTGGAATGACACATGTCAGCCTGAACTTGACATTAACCATGAACCAAAACTCCACGTCACCCACATGACACGTAGACCCATCCTCATCTTGACATGTGGACTGACGTGGCCATACACGTCATCACCAAGCACCAATACTTATCCCATTAAGTGTAGACACATGTCCTCTTCATCATCAGAAATCCATCTCTCCCCACTCCCCAACACTCTAACAGATCTCCTCCAACGGATGGATATGATATTGTTTTCGTCATATTAACAACTATCGTCGACTATGGCATGCCCTCATTGTCGACACTCCTTTATGACTCTTCTCTTGATCACCCTGACGATCCAACCTCCTACAAATGGCTAAGATCTAGCCTCATCCAGATCTAATGTTTTGGGTCACAAGTGAATATGTAAAGGGCTTCAAACCCCATATGGGACAACTCTCGTTCATCATCCACTCACATGGTGACACCTATACCCCTTAGGTACATGTTGGCTGCCATGCTAGCATGAAATCTCACCTTTATGTCTTCTTCCCATTTCACTCGAATGGAACCTAAGGTAATCTACAATTGATATTATCCCACCTATAATGGATCAATAGTTCTCATTCTTCCTCCAATTCCCAATCATCATTGACACTCTAGGACTCAACTCACTCCCTTAACAACTATTCGTCGCCACCGACGACCTTCCCATTGTCGACACTCCTCTTCCTGGGTGTTTGTATGTGCTAGCTCTATCCTCCTATGAAGAGACCCTCCTCCATAGATGAACTATATATGTCTATATGCCATATCAATGGTTGTGATTTATCCCCTCCACACACATGGAGAAAACCAACAAATTTTAGGTCAGTGGTCCATATTTACCTTGCAGGCATGATCAACGATTTTTGAGCTCCAATTTTAAAACAACCATATCCAAAGCTACATGTGTTATAATTGAGCCCATTATACCTCTTTGGAAATATATCGAGCAGAGTAACATAGTGGTATAGGTCTCCATTCCAGGTAGGTGTTGGGCTCTATAGATGTCCTAAAAACAACCTCTATGCATCAACCAAAAGTAGGCGCTGGCACAAGTGTTTTAATTGTCACCTACGTAGGTTCTTACCTTCTATTTTCAATACCTAGCCTCCAGATATGCAACACTTGTAAAGGAACAAAAATCATGAAGGGAACAACAGTTGTTCTATTCAAAGGAACAACAATCGTAAAGGGAATGATAGTTGTTCTATTCAAAGGAACAACAATCGTCCCATTCAAATGAACACCAAAAGGAACAACAATCATGACAAGGGAACGACAATCATTATATTGGGCCGAACTAATGTTGTATTAATTGCATTGTAGTATTTGACTAACTTATCTAATTTGTCAACTCAGGGTTCGTAAACTGACAAAGCACACACAAAGTATATGCAAGATTGAAGAGAGACTAATCTAATCTAATGTTTAAGCTACAACTGAAATTGAATCATTAATCTAACACACGACTGAAATAGAATCATTAATCTAACACACGACTGGAATTGAATCATTAATCTAGTTGCGTAAATGAAATTACTCTAAGAATGGGAAATTGCGCAAAGGAAATTAATCTAGAAATGGAGAACTACATGAAGGAAAAATAGATACAACAAGTGAAGAGTTGAATGGCATAACAACATATGAGAACTCTCACCAATGAAGCAATCTTACATTCAATAATCAAATCAATCTTCATAAAAGAATAATGAAAGCATGAAAACCAAAACCATGAATCAAGGCTAAGAATCCCTTTCTCTTTCGAATCCTAATGACTACCATTAATGACTACTCTAATTCTAATTACATCTTAATTGAATAATCTAATTCCTCTTCTACTTGAATAATCTAAATTGAATTCTCATGAAGAGTGAGCACTCTCTTTTATTCTTGAGAGCCTTGAAGAT
>JASDQU010240069.1:0-16738 GCA_032191745.1 Picea mariana
TTGTGTTCGAATGCTTTCTCATCCAGTCTGTTACAAACTTGATGTCTGTGATAGACCTTGCACCCTTCTTGCATAATTCTTCCACCTACTCACCCTTTTACTACGACTCACTGTTTGGAGTTTATCAAGACCTCACTCGTTCATGCATGCCTGGTCTGGTTTCTGAGTTGACACAATGTTGTTTTGAGTTTTTCTCCATTTGAACACCCTTTAAACAAATCGTGACATTAAACTGATGGGCGTCGGGCTCTGCTCCTGCAAGCAATCCAGGAGTGACCTCTGGCTCCAACAGATTGCATACACAACTGCTAAAAATTTCTTTTCTGTTATTGTATAATTTAATTCAACAGGTGTTAGGTTTTTACTAATAAACTAAATGGCATAAGAAAACTGATTCTCCTTCTACCCTAATAATTCTTCGAGAGATATTTCAGAAGCATCTGTCGAGATGTGAAAGGGAAGAGACCAATTTGGCTCCCTCAAAATTGGTTCTTTAGAAATCTTCTCTTTTAATGTCTCAAAATCAATTTGACAATGATCATCCCAAGAAAAATCAATATCCTTAGTAAGCAATTTGAATAAAGGAGTGACTATTCTTGTAAAATTTTCTAGGCAATGTCTATAATAACCTACATGCCCTACAAAAATTCTCACATCCCTTGGAGATCTTGGAATTGGAAGCTTTGATAAGACTTCAATCTTCACTGGATCAACTTGAATCCTTGCACAAGATATGAAATGACCAAGAACAATACCTTCAGTTTCCAACATACAACATTTTGCATCACTTAGTGAAATATTAGTCTCTTGACAACTTATCAAAACTTTTTCTAGATTATCTAGTACCTCATTGAAAGAATAAACACACACAAAAAAATCATCCAGGTAAAATTCAACACAATCATGGATCAGATTAGAGAAAATAACCAATATCACTCTCTGGAATGTAGTAGGATCATTGCATAATCCAAAGGGAGACACTCTATAATCAAATGTCCCCCATGGATATGTAAACATGGTCTTATCCTAATCCTTAGGTGCAATTTGTATCTACTTGTAACCACTAAAACCATCAAGGAAAGAAAAATGCTTTTTACCTGCTAACATATCCATGACCTTATTGATGAATGGGAGATGAAAGTAATCTTTCAAAGAGGTTTTATTAAGTTCTCGAAAATCAATACAAATTTTCCACTTACCATTCTTTTTAGGAACTATTACAAGGGTTGAGACCCATTGAATGTCTAAGACTGGATAAATGGAATTGGCATCATGCAACTTTTGTAGCTCTTCTTTGACAACTTCTATTAGAGCTGGGTTCATGCATATTTGGGGCTGTAGAATGGGATGAGCATTTTCTTGAATATAAATATGGTGTGTACAAGTGTTGGGATGAATTCCTTGCATGTCATGATAACTCCACGTGAATGCATTAGTATGTTTTTGTAACATCTTGACTACTTGCTCCTGCTGGAAGTTGTCAAGTTTAGAATTAATACATAAAAAATTGTTTGGACTAATTTCAACAGGGACAATACAAGATTCTGATGTGTTTATGGCCGATGCAAAAATCTGCATTGATGACAAAAAATTTAGGTCACGGTTTTCTTGTAAATTTGAACCCAAGATATGGTCAAATGGATAAGAAGAAGAATCAGAATATTGAATAAAATCTAAGTTAACTAGGAAATTATGAATATGATTTTCTTCAGTGTCTTATTTAAAATGCATAACTTGTTCTATCGTGAAAATTGGATGAAATTTTTCTTCATCACTGCTATTATTATCAAGCCATAAAGTATTTTCTGGCTCATTAAAATATTTGGTAGGATGATATATAGTTACCTTTTTTACTGAATCATCATGTGAGATAAGCATATTTTTAGACTGAGAACCAATAAATGCATCTGCAGTGGCTAGAAATAGTCTTCCTAGGATGAAGGGATCCCCTCCTGAAGGAGATTTAGGTTGTAAGACCATGAAATAAACATGGCATTCCTAGTAGTCCAGGGAAACACTAATGTCATCCAACACATCTTCGGGTTTAATTTTGGATTGGTCTACTAATTCTAGGACTCTAGGTGTAGGATGAAGGTTGAGTAATTATAATTATTCCATGGTTTGCTTATTCATTATATTGATTGTTTCCTCTAAATCAATTAATGTGTTTAAAAAAAGAACACCATTGATATTAATTGAAACAATTGGATTGCCAGGATTAATGTATCTTTCTATGAAAATCTGTCCTGATTTTAAATCTATTGATTTTCCAATGAACTAAATAGTTTTTGGTTCCATTTTCTTCCTTCCGAGTTTTTACAAGCATAGTTCCATAACTATCTTGGCATAAATTGGGATAGCTTTGATAGCTTACAGTACAAGAACTTTGATGCAAACATTCTTCAATTCAATAATTAAATCAAATTCAGAGCGGGCAATAGGTTTTTCCAAGCTTAACCTCTCCGGATAAGGAGGTGAACTGGATGACTAGGGTGGCTCTAAAATTGGATAAGTTTTGTTTATTGTGACATAATTGTTTATTTGATTAGGAGTTTCCTCTTCTAATTCTTCTTCAGATTACATGAGAGTCTTTATTCTTATAAAGCACCTTTCATTGAATATCTTCTAATCCTACTGGAGTAATCAAATATGTGGGAAAGGGTTATAACTTAGTGTTAAAAATAGGGCTGTAACTCACTGTTAAAAATAGGTTGAGCTACCTTATTTTTTGGGTTAGGGATCAGTTGGGAAGGTAATTGAGTGGGTCTTGGAGGTTGAGCAGGTGGAAGTTATAGTTGCTGAGATTGTGCAAGCTGTAATTGCTAAGGTTGTGCAACTTGTTATGGTTGTGATTGTGTAGGGTATGGATGTTGAAATTATGAGGGATGTGATTGTTGTGGATATTTTTGTGGTGGTCATTGTGTGGGGTATGCTTTTTCTGGTTGCATAGGGTAAGAATAAACATACATATTCCCATAGCTAGGTCCTCACCATCCGCGTTTCCAAGGATTATTTTGGACTTGCCGTTGAGGCCATGCTTTCCGAGGCATATCAGAATTCCAAAACCGAGGTGGATATTGCTGACCATAATAGTATGGAGTAAATTGAGATGCAAGATCTGAAGGTATAAATAATGCCCTAGGCTTCCAGGGTCTCTTTGGTGAAAGCATGCATAGTTGCTATGTTGCTTGATTTTCCCCTTGATAAACTACCTTGAGTCTAGGTAAAGAGGGACAATGCTCCGTTGAATGCTCCACGACACAAATGACACAAATTTCAATGATATTTAGAGGACATTCTCTCAATGGGTGTTTATTTCTACATTTAAGAAAAAAAATAGAAAGAGTTGCATTCTCTTCTTCTTGCTTCTTTTTAATTTGTAAAGTGGCTAATTGCATACTAAGAGCCAAGAATTTCAGTCTTAAAATATTATAATAGATTTCCTAATTCTTCCCTAGTCACACCACTTGTTGCAGATTTGGTAACTTTAGAAAAAGTGTCTCTAAACCTCTTACTAGATGTGGCTTGACTAAGAGAACACCTCCTTCATAGCTCATTGATTTCTACAAAATTTAGTTGTGAAACATCTCCAACTTCCATTAAATTAAGCAAATTGATAGATTCATCTAAAATTCCGCTTAAAAAGATCTGGCTTGACTAAGAGAATACCTCCTTCATAGCTCATTGATTTCTACAAAATTTAGTTGTGAAACATCTCCAACTTCCATCAAATTAAGCAGATTGATAGTTTCATCTAAAATTCCTCTTAAAAAGATGGTTCTAATAGTATCTAGATCTAAATTGTTTTGTTTGGGTTGTTGGAGATTATACAATAACCTTTCAAGATAATCTTCTAAGATTGCTTCTTCTTTTTGTGTCATTTTAAAAATTTCCTCCCTCAAATTTCTGGCTTTATTATATTCCTGATACTTTTGAAGGAAAATCCTACACATTCAATCCCATGTTCTAATTATGTTTCCTCCCAATCCCATAAACCAATGCAAGGCTAGATCCTTGAGAGTGGTAGGAAACTGTTTGAGTTTTTGTGCACCATCTGAATAATCCAAACTAGGATGCAATATATCAAACTAAAAAAGAAAAGCATTAAGATCTTCAGTCACCATACCATGAAAATGAGGCAAAGGCGATGGAGGGATATTCTTCATTTGTACTATTGTGGTAGTATCCACAATCAAGAAACCAAAAGTTGCCTCCTCCTTTGCATTTGCACTCGCCTCACCTTCTCCTTTTATATGCACCTCACCTCCACATTTTGCCATATTTTTTCCTCTGAACAACCTGTACTCAGTTTATGGATGTGGAGATCCCAGGTCTATATTTGGATTGTACCACACTTTTAATTCTGGTTGCTAATTTGGCTCTCCTAACTGTTGCTTCCAATGAAGGCTCTACTAGAAAAATTATGGGCTCCATGATTACACTTTTTGTAGGTATTTTCCCTCTTGAGCTACCTGCCACAGGTCTAGGATTTGTCACTAGATTCCTGCCTGCTTGTCTTCCTCTTGTGGATTTTCTTGCTAGCAAGTTAGTATCTGAAGGGGAACTGTTGTTTGAAGTAAATGGATAATAGGAACTGCTCTACCTATTCCTCATAATATAACTCTATTGTCTCTTTCTCTATTCATACAACACTAACATAATTTAAATTTAGTGAAACAACAGACTCACCATAATGAACGCGTCATGCTGTTACACTACATAAATTCTGTAGTGAGGTTATCTTTGCGTCTCACTGTTCACTATTTCACAATATCTAGAATTCTAGCACCAAAAAATAAATCACATGCAAGAATATTCTAAAATTTGAAACACTCAATAAAAAGAAATCATAAATGTCCTAATCCCTTTTAGCATATCCCCAACAACGACACCAATAATGTCAGGTAATTTAATTTTTTAAATTGTGTTACACTTCTTTATCAATCTAGGAACGTAAGCTTGCAAAATGATAACATTGTATGTGCATGGTTGGTGCATAAATTATATCTAAACTATGAAATAAACTCTAAATCCTAATGCTTCAAAAGCACACTTATAATGAAAATCACTAAGAGCATAAACTAATAGTACTACATAGATGTTTAACCACTAGATCGATGGCTACAAAAATACTTTGATAATCATAAATTACAACATTTCATTTGTGTTACATCCCAAACATTCATGTAATAGAATGCGAGGTAAGTCTCGTCCTTTAGTCTTCAATGAAAATTGATCTCTGTAGGTGATTAGACACAATTATAAGAAAATGCATGTAAATAACATATAAAGAAAATATTTCAAACAGTCAGAGTTTAATCTCAGTAATGGAAACAAATATGCTAACTTAGAAACTCATAAATTAACTAAGCTTGAACAAAATACAAACTAATTATTAAACTAAGAAATATAAACATAAAACTAATTATACTTATCTAATATAATAAAACTAGTTGCAACACTGACTAGAATGAGGGGCCCTCCCAATTGACTCACATTGCAAGGAACAACAACACTATAAAATGATTACACACACACCCAGAACATCAACGCTTCTGGATTTCTAGTAATTGAATCACAGGTTCAGAATCAAAATCATAAATTAGAGTTTTCTTTTACAAATATCATCCTTACTATTGCTCTGTAATTCATACACATATTTAATCATAAATAGAGTGGGGGTAGACCTTCAATAGATCCCTTGTTTTACGAATCCGATAGAATAGGCATAACCAATCATTGGAAAACAAAGATATGGAGGAAACACAATTTTACACATTTAATTAACTCTTGGTAACGATAGAACGTGGATCTCATCTCATGATATTCTCATGACGTGAAAGGCATGAGAATATCCTTCATCGTTGGGCCAAGATCGCATTCCTTGTTGGCTTCTTTGTTTTTGGAAGGAGTTTGGCTACAGGTTTTACCAAAAGATGGTGTTGGCCTCGTCCACTCTAGAGCCGATTTGACCAACAAGGAACCATCTCGAGGCACCTATAAGTAAAACCCATGTGGCAGATTTCTCCTTGTGAGTGTGTTGGTATGCTAATCAACAAGGACGATTACCGGATCTACATAGGAGTTACAATATCTGAACTAATATAATCGTCATTTGTAGTAATCAACTTTAATCCCATTGATTCATCAAAAGCAATGGAAAAGTCATTAAATTAACAACTTAATTACTTTATAAGCTTGAGATGACATTTTCCTTGAAGAACACAAGAGAATATGGTAAAAGGAATAGTGAAGTGGTGAAAATTAAGGATAAAATGGTCAAAAAGGAGATTTTTGACCGTGAAAAGAGCTTGAAAATGGAGGCCTGAAAGTATTGTACTTGGGTCCTTTTGTAGTTGTTGAACGATCTTGCATATCTTTTGATATTTATTCCATTCTATCCTCGATTCTTCCACCCAATCAAATTATGGAATGGACATGTCACACAAAAATCTATTTGTGTCCTTTTCTTTCCTTGAAAGTGCGTCTGACACCATATTTTGTTTTCCTCTTTTGTAGATAATTTCAAATTCATAACCTAGCATATTTGTAACCCATTTTTGTTGCTCTTATGAAGATAATTGTTGTTCCAAGAAGTACTTCAAGCTATCATTATTTGTTTTTACCTTGAACTGTCTTCCTATCAGGTAAGGGTGTCATTTCTTAACTACATGTAATATGACCAACATTTCCTTTTCATAAATGAGTTTGAGTAAGTTCTTTCCTTTAAGATGGATACTTTTAAGGCAAGGGGCCTTCCTTCTTGCATTAAAAATGGACCAATGCCATGTCCCAAGGCATCACATTTCACATTAAAGGTTTTTGTGAAGTCGGGCATGGCTAGGAAAAGAGTCATACACATAGCCTCCGTAAGCTTTTCAAAAGATTTGGTTGCTTCTTGTGTTCAAGAAAATTCCTCCTTTTTTAGTAACGTTGTTAAAGGTGCTGCTATTTGACCATAATTCTTGACAAACTTGCAGTAATATCCTATCAATCCTAATAATCCTCTAAGATTCTTCAAGGTTTTTGGAATTGGCCATTCCCTCACAACTTTAATTTTATTATGGTCCAATTTGGCACCTTCATGAAATAAAATATGACCCAGATATTCCACTTCTTGAACCCAAAAGGAACACTTAGAAGGATTTTCATATAGTTGTTTCTCTTCCAATAGTTTTAACACCATGTCAACATGTTATACATGTTCTTCCCATGATTTGTTGTAGGTTAGTATACCATAAAAAAATAATAACACCAATATTCTAAGTAGGGGTTTGAAAGTAGAAATCATCAAGCTTTGAAATGTTGAAGGTGCATTAGTAAGGCCTGTTGACGAAAATGAATGAAAGTACTTATACCAACATTTTTGAATCTCACAAGGCTAAGGTGAGGTAGGTGGGATTATCACCCCACGTTTATAACCTAATTAAAAATTTCAATCAGCCCTCAAACAATAAGTACTTGGGCCAAGGTGAGATAGGTGGGATTATCACCCTGCGTTTATAACCTAATTAAAAATTTCAATTAGCCCTCAAGCAATAAGTAGACTTTATAAAAGACAATTTTAAAGAAAGCAAATCTAAAATAACATTGTACTATATATCCAAAATTGAGACCAAAATCAACAGATAATTTTATTGATTTCATTCCAAAATACAACTGAAGCCTTTCTTTACAAACCCCTACGACGGTAAGGACCAAAGTTTAACTTCGAAGTCTACGGTGAAATTTTACATCACACAAAGAAGATTGGTGTCTTCAAAGAAAAGACCAAGACCAGAAAAAATGCTTGATCAACCAAGCCATAAATGCATCACTGTCTTGAATCTACAAAATAATTCTAATTAGCACTGAAAACTAATTCAGAAATCAAATTACCATTGATAGACTATCAAGGAAAATGAATGAACTTTTGAAGCATGCTAAATATCTATGCTTCTTAGTCCTTCTTCTTACCACCTTCAGCATAACCCTGCTATCAATAAGAGGATTTATCTCTCATTAATTCAAGAATGATTAAAAATGAATGAAATCTCACTTCAGAGCAAGAGCAAGCCTTTATCATAATTGCCTCTCTATTTTGTCTTCCTATTGTCCTTCTTTGCCTTCTTCTTTTATTATCCAATGAGGTAGCTCAAGTGGTTCAACTACCTTTTAGTTAGAAGGCTAAAAAATATAGTCAGGTAGGACATCTTTATTAAATAATGATAAAGGATAATAAATAATAATTAATAGGTGGGGACCCCCCTATGCATCTCTTTATTTTTTTAATTTTCAATATTCCCTAGTTTCTCCATAATTTTAAAACGCATACCATGCCATCTAATCATCATAAAACACATATACATCCAACATCCCAAAATAGACATGCCATAAATACATCTGTGCCTTCCAAAATATCATAATGATGCCAAAATAAGTCAACTTGTCTGCTTCCTAATAAATATGCTCAACAATCAAAGTATCATCAATTCAAAAATTTTATTTTTATGGAATTCCATCTTTATCTGTTTACTCGGTTACAACTACATCTGCTAAAGAAATCCATCTAGATGATCATAAAGACTAAGTTAGTATATACAACCTATAGGTAGTGAAACATCAAATATTTCCTTGCATAATATATAATTTAATGATGGCTCCGAGTTAACCAACAAACAAACATGCAAGTAGTAAAGGGAAAAATGAGGGAAAAGGGGAACAATCAAAGAAGAATCCTGCAATATCCTATGCATATATACATCTTTGCAAAACAAAACATATTTTGTATCCTCACAAACTAATAATTTTGAACATAGGAATAATAATGAATTTGGGATAGATGAAGGGTTTTGTAATGTATGCAGAAAAATGAATTTAGATGATAAGAGTGTATGATGCATGTTCATAATCCATTAATTATTCTTGAGGCTCATTCACTTTCAATCTGTTCTTAACTCACAAAATTATGTTCATTTATCCTTTCAAGCTGGTGCCAAGTAACCATCAAACATACTGTATATGCCAAATTACCCTGAAATTCTTCTTTTAAAATATTTTTCTATTTATATAATAGGGGAAATTATATGTCATTAAATGATATATTGTTTGGGACTTGATGGAATAATTCCTGGAAAGTGATTCAATGAGGGGGTTTGATCTTGTATATATAAACAAAAACAAATAAACTTTTCTTATGTTTCATATTCTTGACTATAATTAACCAGAGATTTAGAATGATTTCCAATTAACAATCTCTGCACCAACACTATGCATCAAGCCTTACTTAACTCCTTTAGAAGGTGCTTATCAATAAAATATATGCAAGCTATTCTAAACAAAACTTATATGTCAAGCCTTATGCATCATCATATAACCGATATTTTCATAGTATCAAAAACCAAAACAAAGTTTCTTCAAATATGAAACCACGTAAACCCATCACTATAATCAATAACATAATTATGTATGGAATAAACACAAATTGCAAACCCATCATACAAAAGTCAAACCTACCGTTTATACTACATGCTCTTGAAACTTGCAAAGGAATGCATTATATCATCATGAGTTCGAAACTCGAGCATAACATATCCATAGTAAATTTTAAGTCAGGGTTTTCAAATCCAACCCTAGACTTGGCACAAAAGAACATAAACGACTTTGAATTCAGAGTCAACAAGATTATAAAGTAGGATAAACTCAAATGTCAGAGTCCAGAATGAGTTCATCCAGAACAAAAAAAGGTAATCCCAACACCACAATTCATATCAATGAAATATTCTTCAACAACATGCCTTTATGAGCCATACATTCAAAATTTCGATGAAAAGGATTTCATATATGAGTAACATGTCAAGGTTTCAAAACTGACCTATAGCTTGGAAAAAATTATTGCATGCATTTTTGAAACCAGAGTTAACAAGACTCCAAATCAAACATGTATTAACAAAGTATTGATTGGTAAATCCTTGGGCTTTATGGGTTTTAAATTTATAAAAATATACCATGAACCCACAAAATTTACTTAAATCTCTTATTCCCCTGTCAATGAACAACTAAGAAATATTGAGTATTGGACTAGAATATTGTTGTCAAACCAAAATAACACCTAGATAATTTGAACCCAAGTCTTATTCTATATAAACTCAACTAGGATAACTCCACAATAAACCGTGCTGATAGTCTTGCAACATAAAAGATGGAAAGTGGGTGAATGAATTCTACAGGGGTTTATTTTGAAAGTTCTTTATTTGAGTGGAAGAGAAGGGGAGAAAAACATACACAAAACCAATCCAAACAGAGCCACTGTAAATTATAATTGCAGATAAATCACATATTTGATGGATAAACAAGATGGTGCTTGCATGCCTATAACCAAGCGCTTTAAATAGTTGAAATAAATGGGTGCAGATAGTTATCAAACCACCTAGGCCGAGCCTTCTTACCAAGTTTAGACTGTAACCTCTCCCAAGAGCAGTGAAAATGAAATTCCAAAATTCACAATGAGGGTAGTATACATAGAGTGGTGGGTTAATTCCCATGTCCTTGCATATTGAATGCATGGGAGGTCTCACGTTAACCTAGAATCATATGCAATCAAAACCTTTTCCATGTCACATTTCACCTTTCCGATGAGTGCTATATACACTAATCGAATATAAGAGTGAGTTCCAAGTATGCAGGAGGGCCATGCACCATATCCATGCGTATCATATCATAACCATCGTATCCTCATAACCATCAAATGATGACTGATTTCAACAACTAGGGTTTGCATTATTAAACCACATTGATGACATAAACCAAATGCAATCTATTGATATACATTGGTTGGTGCACCCAATGTATAATATAAACCAAATCTTGAATGGAAGCTCAAACAACACTTCATACCATTGACTGAAAGCTCATATACATATTCCACATGCTACATGAATCTTAATATTTGATATTTATAAAACACAATATAATAAAACCTTGTAACAAGAAGCTTGACATAACCATTTATCATATGGCATATAATATGTATTTGAAGCCATGTATCCATTGGTACTTGCACTATATAACTCTAATTCTTGTCATGGAATGATATGAAACTTAGGAGAATATAAAAAACCTTTTCCATTCCTTCCTTATGGCTATAACACATAAATGTCCTAATGACATAATCAGAAGGTAATGACACTGTATGGAAATAAGTGTATGCAATGCGAGCAACTCCTTTAAAATTTTATAGCCTCAATCTTTTATATGCAATCAAGTTAAAGAAAACATCATAATCAAGCTAGAGAAAGGAAGATATCATCATGCGTATCATAAATGTAGATTATCTTTTGAATTTCTTTTCTATCATATTAGGAATAATTGAAAATAAAACATTCACTTATTTTCTCTTCTGGGAGGTCTCACCTACTAATTATATTTATCATAATAATTTTTAGTATGCCTTGAAACCATTTGCTGGCTATATAACTAGTGGCGAGTTTTCGAGTCAACATCTGGTGACTATACATGGTAGACAATTTACCAATTGGCAAGAGCTTTAGAATTTCTAGTTTTGCTATAAAATCATATTCTGTTGATCATTTCACTTTCATGATGATTTTCTAATATACTCTTGTAAAAAATAGTTATGGAGGGTATAAAGGGAAAGTAGAAAAATGGGAAAGAGCTGTGATCATCAATTCATAGCAAAGACACTGCAAATTTAAGCAATTACTACAAAATTGGTGATGCAGACTAAAGGAAAGTCATTTGTATGTGTTGTTCATAGTTTTTCAGTGCAAAAAAATAAATATTTTTCAATCAACATGATCAAATAAGAAACTTGAATGATCCAGCTTGACCCAAAATTTACAACTAGAAAAACAAACTGAAAACATCATTAAACTGAAAACTATATATACAAATGAAAAGAAGAAGAAAATATATACAAACAAAAAAAATCAAATACATACATGAAGCATTAGAAATTAAATCAATCAATCAACCTGGTTCAACATAATGCTTCAAATGTGAACCATTTGTAGTATAAGAAAATAATCGTTCGTCCATGTCTTTCAATAAATAAGAATTGTTACCAATGACATAGGTGATTTTCAAAGGACCTAGCCAAAGTTTTTGAAATTTCGAATGCTTACCTCTATTTGCATGAGAAGAATCCCAGAGTAACTCTTTTTCATCAACCTTAAAAGAAGTTGATTTAGCTTTCTTATCAAAATACCTTTTGACAAACTGTTGTCTCCTTTTTAGATTTTCAAGAGCATGGCTCCTTTGTTCTTCAGGAGCTAGTAAGGCATTTATTCTTTGAGGGATGCTTGTAGAATTCAATTCTTCATCCTGCAGAGCTAGTCCAAGTGAATTTAATTCTAACTTGACAGGCACAACAACTTCTTGGCCATATAAAAGTTGAAAAGGAGTAGGACCAATACTGGTTTTAGAGGTAGTCTGATCTTCCCATTGTGCATAGATAAGAAGTGTGTACCACTGATGAGGTTTGTAATTTATGATCTTTTTTAGAATCTTAATCAGATTTTTGTTTGTGGACTCAACCTTCCCATTTCCTTGTGTATAATAAGTGGATGAAGTAGAATGCTTCACCCCAATTTTGTTAAGGAATTGTGTAAATCTAGCAGAAATAAAATCTGGTCCATTATTAGAAATGATTTCTAATGGAATACCAAAATGCGAAAAAAAATATTAGATTCCAACAAAGTGATTACCTGCTCATCCTGTGCATTTTTTGGTGGATAAACTTCAGTCCACTTGGTAAAATAGTCTATTGCTGTAAGAATAAAAGTATGTCCAACAAAGTATGGAGGATTAATTGGACCAATCAAATCTAATCCTCACTTTGAGAAAGGAAAATCAAGGACAACTAGTTGTAAAGGCATTGCAAAAAACTATTCTCTTCCTGAAATTTTTGACATTCATTACAAGCCTGCGTAAATTTTTGAGAATCTTTAAAAATAGAAGGCCATCAATATCCAATTGTTAAAATTTTAAAAGCAATGGGTCTTGCAAAAAAATGACCACCAATATGAATGCTTGAACATAATCATCCATGGATTTTCTTTAATATTTTCCAAGATAATGCATCATCTATACATTGTAACAACAATCCATCAACAATTCTGCGAAAAAGAGAAGATCCCAAGATGGGATATTTAGAGGCTTCCAAATGAATCCTCCTGCGTTGATGACTTTCAATATTATTAGTACATTTTTGAAATTGTAAATAATAGATAATGTCCTTGTACCAGGGATGTTCTGCTAACTCAAGATTTTTAGTTTCAATAAGAAAAAGTGTAGATAGAGCATCTTCATCATTTTCAGAAATAATACCTGGTTCAGGATGTTGAGCTAGATGTAAGGCTAGATATTTTCCTTTAATTGTATGAGAAGTTGTTATCCTGAAATTATGTTCTTGAATTTTGGCAAGCCAAATCGCAATTTCCCTTGAAATATGAGTTTGAGAAAGAAAAAACTTGACAGCGGGAAAATGGACTTTTACATGCGTGTGCTTGCGTAAGATGTAATGGTGAAAATTTTCAATAGCTTTAACAAGAGCATATGCGTGTTTTTCTATTAAAGTATATTTGAATTCATCGCCTGATATACTCTGACTCATGTAAGCTATAGGCTAGTCATTATTTTTATAATCTTTTTGAATAAGGATAGCATATATCACCTCTTCAGTAGAATTTGTATAGATAATGAAATAATTTTCAAAGTCCAGTTTAACTAAAATAGGTGCTGAACTGATTAATTTTTTTTATTCTTGCAAAAGCCTTTTCAACTTCTTCGTTCCATGAGAAAGACCGATCTTGTTTCAATATATTATGAATAGGTTTGGCCATTACAGCAAAATCAGGAACAAATATTCTAACAAAATTTCTTTTTCTCATAAAGGATTGAATTTCTTTTTTAGAAGTAGGGGCTTCAAGATTTAGAATGGCGGTAACCCTCTCAAGATCAATACTAATTCCTGAATGATAAATAATGTGATAGATAAGTTTACCTTGAGTGACACAAAAAAATGAATTTGAAGGATTTAATGACATTCTAAACTTACTGCATCGTGAAAATACTTTTCTAAGATGAACAAAATGACATTGTTGGTTTTTAGAGTAAAATGTTAAATCATCGAGATAAATTTTAATAATCTTACCGATAAAATCGTCATAGGATATTTGCATAGTCCTATGAAAAGTGACACCTGCGTTTACTAAGCCAAAAGGCATGATTTCATATGCAAATGTGCACCAACGAGTAGTAAATGTGGTTTTATACTTATTTTCCCTCTTGACTCTAATCTAATTGTAACATGAAAAACCATCAAGAAGGGACATCATCTGTGATCCTACCACTTGTTGCAGAACTAATTCCATGTTCAGAAGAGGAAAATTGTCTTTTATAATTGCCCTATTCAAAACACGAAAATCAACACATAATCTGATATCACCATTCTTTTTTCATATAGGGACAAGATTTGATACCCACTCAAAATATTTAACACAAAAAATGATATGAGCATTGATTAATTTTTCAACTTCTTTTCTTATTGTTGCCTCTAGGGAAATGTTAATGGGTATTTGTTTTTTCCTAACTAGTTTTGCTTCTTCCTTGATAGGAATAGCATGTTGTATGACATTAGGATCAAAACCACGAAGATCCTCATATGACCAGGAAAAAACATCATTGAATTCATGAAATAACTCCATGAATTTGTATTTCTCTTCATCTGGACATTGGGAGCCAATTTTTAAAATCTTTGGACTATCATGAGTCCCAATATTCAAAGAAACAGTATCACCGATCTTTATTTTTGACTCCTCTTCTTCTATGTCTTTATTATTACCAACATCACTTGATGAGAATTAACTCTCTAGAGGATTCAATCCTTTCGGAAATTTATTTTCTTCTAATGATATAATTTCATTTTTCATAAGAGGCTCGTTTTGTATGAAAGCACAAATGCTCTCATCATCAGGAAAGAATCTCCAAGATTCTAGATCATTCGGAAAATGAGGATGGTACAAAGACATGATTGTACAATATGATATTTGAGGCAAAGAATTAAGTCTGTCAGCCATGGAGTTCAATTCTCTCCTGATGTGAGTGATGTTAAAAGACAAAAAGTTTTATATCAAATCCCACTCTGCTTGTGTATATATTTTCATTAACTTGTTTGCAGGATTATATATTTTTCTAACCAGATTTATAATCAATTCAGAATCCCCAAACACAGTTAGATGATAACAACCAAGATTAAAAGCATTTTCAATTCCTAAAATCAAGGCTTCAAATTCTGTAATATTATTTGTGCAAGGAAATTGTAATCTATAGGAAAAATTATGAATCTTCCCTACGAGTGAGTATAACATAATACCTACACCATTACCCTCACTAGAACAAGCACCATCAAAATGCATATTTCACATTTCGTCTTTAGGTTCTGAAGAGGGTAGAACATAATCATCATCTTCTTCAAGAAATATAGAATATACATCAAGATCCTCCTCAATATAATTTACATTAGGCCGAGGAAGGCTTTCAATATATGGCGATATGCATCCTTCCCTAAGGACAATGATGGTTTTTTCCATTTTTGGGGAGGGACATGTGAGATCCATCCAGAGAAATGTACCCACCAGTCAACGCTTGCCAGTATCTTCCTAGAATGATAAAATAATTTCTAACTGGCATATCTATGACTTGAATTTTACAAGTAGTTCTAATTTCTGGATGCGCACATAGGACCAATGTTACATATTTAATCTCTCCAATTGTAACTTGTTGCTGACTATTATAAGACATCATGCTTTTAGAAATTTCATTAGTACATGAAAGAACCAACTCTTCTATGATAATATTTGACATAACATTGGGACCTGATCCACCATCAATCAAGCAACAATGGGAAATTTTATCCATTATTTTTACTGATACATAGAATGGAGAATTTTTACATAGCTCCTAGGGTTATTTACAACTACTTTATTTATGTACAATTCTTCTTCATTAGACTATTCAGATACAATAGCTATAATATAATTTTTACCTTCCATAAATTATTTTATATGATTTTTTTGTTCATGGAAAACAACCATGTCCAATAAAGTTGCATCCGCTTTGATTGTAGCTAGTTGTTTGAGAATGTTGTATTTAGAATAAGAAGGTGAAGAGGTTTAAACTTCTTGACTTTGAGTACCCTTAGTAACCTGTGGGTTTGTTTGTTGTGAGGATGAACTTGGGGAAAAGGTAGTCTTAGGATTACCACCCTTCTCTTTGTTTTCATATGAATTATTCCTTGTATCTACCATCATTACATCCTCTTCGGGAGCCCAATCCATGGAAAAAATGGTTGTATCAATCTTTTTCCCAAAGATTCGTTCTTGTGCTCTCTTCTTGACCTCACATGTACTTTCTTTATGGTTACCATCATAAAATTTACACCAATACCTAGAAAGAATAGCCTTTGGTTGAGTATGGGACATATAATTAGTTGGTTGATTTCTTGAAACAACTTGTGTGGAAGATTCAACAAGGGTTGATGTTTAAGTCACCCCTTTTCTTTCAAAAGAAATCATCTGATTGCTCATTGTTGATACTGAGAGGGGGGTGAATCAATATCAAGTACAATTTAAAACCTTTTTCAACTTATACTTAAACCATTCAATTATATCCAATGAGCAATGAAAAATAGTATAAGAGTTACACCAATACACCACAATACACCATGCACAATATATGA
>JASDQU010240075.1:0-16755 GCA_032191745.1 Picea mariana
TACTTCATCTTCTTGGCCCCTACTACCACTACTACTAGTATCTCCATTGGATACCCTACTCTCAATTCCATGTCTCTTCATGGACCTATCTTCATATGTGCTCCTCTCTGGAACAACACACTCTCTCGCACTTCCTCCTGGTGTGGTCTCATTTCTCTTCATTATAGGCTTGTGTTGGCTTACTTGGGCTAACCAAGGTTTTGATATCAAATAGGTTTCCAACAAAACCCTCAAAACTATCGGCCCTTCTGGTGAACCAGATGGCAATGTTGTGCACAGGGTGCACAATGTAGTCTCATCCGAGACAGATTTTATGGGGGACTACAATACTCACATGTTTACATCCTAGGAATGAGTGGGGATTTTTCTTAGCTTCTTTTCCTCATATATCATCATCATTAATCATTCACCTACTTCTATGATTAATTCATGTTTAAACCTATGCATGCATGTTGTTATAACTATTTTAACCATTCATTATTGAGCTAATGATTAACATAAAATTAAATCTTCAATTAACAATCAAATAGAAAACAAGGTTTACCGTGGTTCACCCCCTCCTGAGGCTACGTCCAGAAAGATATCACTTCTCTTCTCTTTCATTTATTCTGTTGTAAAATCTTGTGTTGCACGCATTACATCTTTAGTATTGCAATCAAAATGAGGGTAAGTACCCTCTGGGAGGATGAATAGATCACACCAAGCTCCTCAGTCTATGACCTAACCCTTAAAGACTAACTTATTTCACTCTACCACAAGACTTATTACAATCAATGGATTCCCAACCAACTAACTCTCAATGATAAATTGACCGACCTCGACCTAGACCTCCTAGGTCCTTATTTATACTACTTTGTAGGCTTATAGTCATTACAATATTTTTCAAAAACCCTAACCCTAACATGGTTAGGCCTTTTGCAGGTGTGACACGTTGTTTTTACTTCTGCATGTTGTTTTTCCTTATTTTTCTACATTCTTCTTTCCTACCACCTGTTGCACATGCTCCAAAAATAGATCCTTGTCTCCAAAAATGGACATGTTCCCAAAACATATATTTCTCCCCAAAATAGACTTTCTTCCCACAACATACTTCTTCCAACAGGACCGCAACACTTACATGTGGCTCGTCCCGAGCCACTCAAGTGGTGTGCACTCCCTATATAGCCTTCTCCAAGCTGTGGAACTTCTCTACTAGTTCTTTCCCTTTTTCTTTCACTTGTGCAGCTCTATCTGTTAGTGCCTCAATGATATGCATTGTTATATGTTCTTGTAGCAATGTTTCATTTTCTTAATGTTCCTGCACCATCCTTTTCTTCTCTTCCTCCAACTCTACAATTATCTGTGGTGTTTGTTCCTAGAGGGGATCCCAATGGGCTTGTCTTTCTTTCTTATTAATATGTGATGTATTTAACTCTGTCTGCAGGGTATTCATATCCTATATGCCCTTCAAGTGCTTGTTAATGCTCATGGGATTTTGTTGCTAATTAAACTCCTAGATGGCAGCATTTATTTTCTCCTCTTCATGGTCCAATTGTTGGACCTTTTCATCCTCTTCCAAAGTGGTCCAAATTTGCATAGTTCTATCAAACAGTTATGCAACTTCCTTTGCTTCCCTTTCCATTTCCCCTATTTGGAGTGCATTTTTTTGTTCTCTTTTATCTTGAACCTCAGGAGGAGTTGTAGGATTAATTTTTTCTTTCATTTCCTCGAATTCTTTCCTATATCCTTCAATCATTCGTGTAATTATATTTATATTTTCATCTGCACTCCTCTCTGGTGCTTGTGTGTTATATGGAATGCGGTCATATACCGTTTTCATCCCCTACTCTAGCTTGTCAACGCATTCGTTTTTTATCCTCCTTCTCTGAGGTCAATTGGTCACAAGTGATCTATAAAATCTCTATGACTCCCCTACCAACCTTCAATTTAGTGGCATTGGAACAGTCTCTGGATTGTACTTCTTTCATTACACTAGCCTAGAGTCAGTATAGTTCCTTTGTGGGTATCTGCACCATGACTACCTCAAAGTGGTCAATGTTCCGCATGGGTTTCATTGTGGTCTCTTTATCCATTCTAACCATTTTTTGTGTGACTGTGAATGTATCCCTTCACTTCACTACTATCTAAACTTTCTCATCCCCTTCTTTCTGTGCAGGGGGTCACTATGTCTTTTCATGTTGTTGCATTGTGGCCTGCGGTATTGCATAAATTTCTAACTATTGTAGATTTTCATGGATTTCTATGATTTTGGCCATGATATCATCTCTGTATGCTTCTACAGTGTAGACCACTTCTCCCCCCCTATCCTAGACCTTGTATGCCATGAACTTAGCATCATCCTCTGTCAATTTGATGGTTGGGTCCTCCTTGGTGTACTTCATCCTTTTACACATCTCATATGTCTGTGTTGTCATCCTTCTTGTCTGTGAGTGTCTCACTAGACTCATCATCTCATGTGCCCTTTCCTTGCTAGCCTGAGATGTGTCCCTCTTCTTTACATCCTATTTAATGTCTTCCCTGGGCACCATTGTTGTCCTCCTTGGTCTCTTTATCACTGTGTTGCTTCCTAGCACCTAAGTGTGCGTTGCAGCCTTCCTAGTGTTTGCAGCTTGGTTAATTATCTTTGTTGAAGGACTTGCCTCAGCTTTCCCCTTAGGTTTTGTTTATTGTGTTATGGTTGGTCTTGTTGGTGGTTTTTCTACTGGAATCTTCCACTGTGTAGGCTAGTCTTTGATTATCCAGTCAATCTATTCCCTTGTGATGCAGTATTTCATCTCCAACCATTACTTCTTTGGATCCCTTGTGGCCTGGATCCACATATGGTTCCTAGATTCCTTAAACCTGGCTATCCATTCATTTTCTTGGACCACTTACACAAGAATGTGCCACACATTGGTTGTGTGTTATTGTATCTCTTCCAGTAGCATAGCGAACACTATGTTATTCGCCTGCTGATTTTTGTTGTCCTTGGCCTACCAAAAGGATTCATATTTGGTTGTGTAGCACTTCCCTTTCCTATCCAGAAAGGCTGAAACTTTGGCTCCTGCCATCCTACCAAAGATATGAGGATAATGACCCAAGAATAATGGAACTCAGTTTCATTATCCTGCACATCTTTTCAAATGATCAAGAATTGGTTCAGGAGGTATGGTGCCCAACTGAACATTACTCCATTTATGCAATGTGTGGTGACTACGATGACTCCTACTGGAGCCTCTTATTTTCTGCACTTCCTTAGAAACTTGCAATCCATGAGCTTGCTGGTGATCCTTTTCATGTTACCATTGATATCTCTAAGAACAATACCCATGTTTCCTCTGATGGTACCAAATTGTGCCTTGACTAGCTCAGTGATCTCCTTCTTGCATGCTTTATTGTCCAATTATTCCTCTGACTATGCACCCACTGTGGGTAATCCCGTAATTTTGGAGATCAATGCCACATCGAGTTGTATTAGCATATCCATCCAAACAATTTCATCATGTACCCTGGCTATCAATTGTTTGACGAAAATACCAACATTTGTATTGCGCCTGAAGTGCGGTATGTCTAGGAGGTTCATTATCCCTGAGTTGTAGAGTCATATTATCCACTATGTGGGCTCCATGATTGGTTTTCTTGGGGGTCCAATTTCCCCTTGTTCACTAAGTAGAATTCCTTGGCCAAGTCTAGTAATTTTATTGCATCGCGCACATCATGTTCTGAGTACCTTAGTTTAGGTACTTTTATGAGCATGTCCTCCATAGTGACCACTGTGTCTGGGAGGTAGGGAAGTGTAATTTTTGCAGCGTCCTTCACCCTTTTTTTCTACCCAATGGCAAATGGCCCTGCTTGTTTTGTTTATGTGTCATCTTCTTCCCTCTCATATTTCGGCTGGTTGATGATGTCCTTAACCAGCACCTCCTCTTCATCGTGGTCATGTTGTTGACCCTTCATTTCATCGGGTTTAACCAATGTTTTGGGATTAGGTTTTGTATTATCATTTCGAGTCCTGGAACTCTACCGTACTTCACCTTGTGTCCCTCTCGATGTTTCCTCTTCAACCCTTGTCGGGCTAAGTGATTTTGTCTCAAAAGTGGTGACATCTTCGAGATTTGCGACGTTCTAGGGATACACCAACCTTTCCTTCCTCCTTTGGCCATGTCGATTAACTTGTACATATTTCCTCGAAGTGACAAACTTTGGAGGCGTCATTTTGTATGTGATTTGAGCAATTTCTCTCTTCTTCGCACAATTACACTGAAGGCACACACTTATATCTCACTATGTACTCAAAAATCATTAAGTGTTGAGCTAATGCATGCTTTTCAAACTTTATAGACTCGGTCATAATTGTTTTTCACCTTTTTTAGCATTTTCACTGAGTCCAATTTTTCCTGCATGTTGTCTTTCTAAGTTGTCACAGTAATTGTTGCACGTGACTTTTTTCCACTTTCATATTGTTCAACCAACTTCTTCCTCTTTTTCTATTTTTCTTCTTTTTCTATTTTTTATTCATTTTTCTATTTTTGTATTCCTTTTTATTTCTTTTTATCAGTTTATTTTCTTAATATCTACTATAGTACACTATATACATGAATTTCTTATTGAGTTGTAACTTTTAAGAGTTAGTAGGTCAATTGTCCCTGTACAGCTTCAGTCGACTATCGTTGACCATTTCTTTGAGTTATGTTCCTCCCAAATCCTTTAGTTGCACAAATCCCCCATCTGTGATAGTCTTTACTTCATATGGCCCTAGCCAATGCATCTTGAAGTTATCAGGGTGTTGCAAAAATTTGTTGTCATAGAGAAGAACTAGGTCTCCCTCCTTAAATCTTTTCTTTTTAATGTGTTTTCCATGCTAGGATTTTTTTTTTTCTTTTTGTACCTCTTGGTGAAATCCTTCCAGAATCTTGTCTTATTCCATTTCCATCAATTGACTTAACCTCTCATGTGTTGCACCTCTTTATGTCATGTTGTTAATTGTTGCTACGCGTAGAATGGGTACCAAAAATTCTAATGGCACCAATGCTTATTTTCCATACACCAATTTGAATGGTGTTTTTCCTGTCAACTTCTTACATGTGGTCATGTATTCCCATAGTATTGCTATTATTTTCAAGTCCCAATCATCCATGTTAACATTGAAAATCTTAGTTAAATCATTTTCCAAAATCTTATTGAAATCTTCTACTATCCCATTTGCCCGAGGATGATATGGTGCACTCTTCTGGTGATATACTTAAAACTCCTCAGTCATAGCCTTGATGGTACTATTAATTAAATGAGTGCATTGGTCACTCATAAAAATCCTAGGACATCCAAATATGGTGATCACCTACTCAAATAAGAAGTGTGTTGTTGTTTCTACACTGCAATATTTGACTAGTGTTGCTTCTTCCCATCTAGTTGAGTATTCAGTCGCACTAATGATATATCTGGCTCCTGAACTTCTTATTGGTTTATTAATAGGTCCAAAAAAACATATTACCCATTTGTAAAATCCCTGGTCTTAGGGGCATCTCATCCCTCATGTTGGGTTTGCCAACCCTCTGACAGACATCACATTTCTAGCAATATTTCTTGGTATCTTTATGAAACGTTGGCCACCATATTCTTGCGTGCAATACCTTTTGCTCAGTGTATTTTCCCTCATAGTGTCATCCAATTATGCCTTCATGAGATTCTGCTAAAACCTTGGGTCATTCATGTTCCAATACACACCTTCTCAAAATTTATCTTCTCTCATCTTATATAAATGACCTGGAATGAGTTGATAGTCTGAATCTTTGAATACCAAGATTTTCTTCTGTGCAATACTAAATTCTTGTGGCGCAACTCTTGTACTTAAGTATTCAATGATATTAGCGAAGTATTCATCATCTACCTGTACTAAAAACAATTGTGCATCAAGGAAGTTATCTTCCAAGTTATTAGGTTCCTCTTTGTTACACATTATTTTGGTCACTCTGGTGATGTCTCTACAGTGTTGTATTCAGGCTCCCACAAGGACTTCTTGCTTGAGAAAAGTGATTGTTGTCTTCTTCCAAAAACACATTTTTAAGATGAGTTTGCAGGCTTCCTATGTTACAGGGTGTGAAAATCCCTCATTCTTGCAGGCCACCCACACTTAGGGTGTGAACTGTTCGCAGTTTTCTCCATAGATAGGGTGCGAACTTGTTTTTAAGCTTGGAAAGGAGAAGAGGTCACGAAGGTTCTAGAAGGGGATCTTCTAGAAAATGAGTTGGCATTCACATGGTTAGCATCCTACTGACTTCTCAGATTTGTTGGGATCATCCTCATCCATGTAACCATCCCTCCTTCTTCTATATATTGAAAGGTTTCTCATGGAAAAGGTTAAGCAATATTGAATGGAGAATTGGTGAAAGAATTGTGTGAAGAACCTTGCTTGGATAGAAGCTTGAAGACTCTATTTGGTCTATCAAGAGGTATTGGATCTTCTTCATGCAAGTGCAGAGAAAGTGTGTTTGTTGGAACCAAGGGTCACTGAAAGGAAGCTTGCAACATCAAGGTGATCAGGTTGTATCTTCTACTTTCATTTAATATAATACAACGACATGTCCCTTTCCCATAAAATCACTCTTATTTTATAACATGACTCCTTGATCATATGCATAGGTTGACATTGAATATACTTTGATATATTCACTTTGGTTGGTTTGTGTTGTCTTGGACCTGACTTCACAAGAGCACTGGAGCAAAGCAGGAACAACAGAGACCTAAGGGAGCGATATAAAGGTATGTCACTCATTCATCCTTATTAGTAGATTCAATGACCACAACTTAGGGAAAGAGTCGTGTCCTATCTTGTTTTGTTCTATATCTAGGTGGATCTAGGGAGATCTGTTAGTGTCTGCACCTACCGATTTGTTCGATAAAACTCTCCATTGGTTACCCTTGGAAGGTGATTAGGTCCTGCATTCAACTTCCTTGGTTTGACTATTACTTCAAAATCAAATTCTTGGAATAATAACAACCATCTACATAACCTCCCCCCTAACACTGGCTTGTTGATTAGATATTTGAGGGAAGAATGATCTGTGAACATTTTAAATTGTTTACCCAACAAATAGTGCATGAATTTATGAAGTGCATATACCATGGACAGGCCTTCTCTTTCCGTGGTGTTGTAATTTTGCTTACATTCTTACAACTTCCTTCTTTCGAATGTTATAGGATGGTCTAATTCCCCTGTTCCTAGTTGCACCAGAATTTCTCCAAGTTCTATTGTTGATGCATCTACATGCACTTGAAATGTCTTTTCCCAATCTGGAAATACTAATATAGGTTTTTTCATCATATTTTCCTTTAGAGTGTACAATCCTTGCTGCAATCCTCATTCCACTGAAATCTGATGTCCTTCTTTAACAATTTTTCCATTGGTGCAGTAATTTGTGCATACCCCTTTATAAACTTCATGTAGTAGCATGTATGTCCCAGTGTGGCTCTTAACTGATGCACTAACTTTGGTGGTGGTAAATTTACAATGACTGCAATCTTAGCAGGGTCAACAGTAAGCCCTGTTTTCACACTATATGTCCCAACAATATCCCAAAAGGTGTGGCAAAAATGCATTTCATGATGTTTAATGATATTTGACATTGCCTACATATTTCCAACATTAGTCTTAAAAATTTTACATGGTCTTTCAAAAGACTATACACAGTCCATTCATCCAAATATACTTCTAGAAACTGATGTATGAATTCCTTAAAAGAAGCTATGACTACCCTTGAAAAGACAGTTGGTGCATTCTTCAATCCAAAGGGCATGATTGTATATTGGTAGGATCCCAACACTATAGAAAAAGTAGTCTTATACATGTCCTCTAGAGCTATTTTGATCTTATGGTAACCTAAGAATCCATTTGTGAATGAATATTCTTCCTAGCCTCCCACATTCTCCAATACCTCATCTCTAAAAGGGGTAGGGAAAGGGTCATGTAAGCAACCATCATTGAGTTTCCTCAAATCTACACAAATCCTTATCCCCCCTTGCATCTTTTTCTAGAATACCATGGGACTAATCCATTCATATCCCTCTATTGGTTCTATAATGTCATCTTCCAACATTAGGTCAATTTTTTCTTTCACTTTATGCTTATACATTGGATTCATCCTGTAAGGTCTTTGTCTAAGAGGTCTAGCCTCGAGTTTGAGGGGTATATTCATCTCACCTAGCTCCCCTGTTATTCCTTTCATCTCTTTAAATGTTGTTGGAAATAGGTCATTGTATTCGCGCAGTAACTTTGTTATCCTTTCTAGTGTTTGCTCATCCCAGTAGTCTCCAATACTTTCCATTTTAGGATTTTTTTTTATCCCAATGTTTGAATTTCTTGAATTTGATAGGTGCATAAAATGCATCTGACTCCAAAGATGGACCTTCCACCTCTCTCTCTCCTTCAATCTCTGTTATCTAAATGTTGTGTAGATCATATTCATCTAGTGCTTCCTCTTTGAAATGATAACATGAGAGTAACTATTTGACTTTCTGTATGTTCTGTTGTTGATATTCTATTATGATTTCAACCTCTAGTTCATCAAGAAACATCACTCCCCTTATCATATTCAACATTGAATCAATGTTGGGTTTCTCATGCTCGAATGAGAAGGTTACTACAAAATTATGTTGTAATCTTGTTCATTATGTAGTGCCTCTGTGCATCTCCCGGTATATGTACCATTTCCCTGGGATCCCTTCCAATGTATGAATAAAGTGATGAGGTCATTCCTCTCGTGGTGTCATCCTCCATTATGTTCTGCACTTCTCTAAGTTTTCAACTGGTGTTCCTCTCCCATCATACTTCTGCACTGTATTTCTCCCATGTTCGACGCCAAATATAATGTGCATCAGCCGTTTACACTGATACCAGTCCTGAATTGTTTCTTTGTATGCACCCCACCATCTTGCAGGTGTTTTCTTGAGTGCAATATCCAGGGCTAACAACCTCTGATTTTCCAACACTTCCTCCTCATATTTTTTCAAGAATTCCTCTAACTCATTCAACCCATGAAAAGTGGGAGGTTCTATTATCTATGTACCAACCAACCTTACTGTGTAGTCTATTCTTATGCATGTCCTTATGGAGACTTCATGTAGTCTCTACTGCCAATTATCTAAACCTATGTCTGGTTATGAAGCACATGGTGTAATGCTTCTTCAGTTGAGTACCCCATCTTCGGTTTTGTTGACATACTCCTCTTCTTGTGCAGTGGTTCTATAAAATTGGTTTATTTCTTCCAGATCCAAACAAGTTTCCTCTACGAACCTTTCTCCTTCTGAAGGATCCAATGGTGCAATAACTCTATATTATCATGATTCAAGAGTCATTTTCCTTGTATTTAGGTTGATCACAGCCTAGTTATCAAATTCTCAATCCAGTCCAGGTAATGTTGGGTAGGGTGTCGTTCCATCTACTATCTCTATCACTTCAAAATCTACCATAGTGTGCACTCCATAAAAATCTATTGTCACACCTTTAAGCCTTCCAATTGGTAACACTTTGTGTTAATTTTCTAGTTTCAACTGGACCGGTGAATAGTCTAATGTGGGTTCTCCCATACACTTCCATGTGTTCTTAGGCAAGACATTTACTTCAGAGCCTAAATCCAATATAATATCTCCCATATTGAAATCCTCAATGTTGGCATTTATCCTGAATTCTTTGTTTGTCCTTCTTATTGTATGGATATCATTGATTATTTTCTTCTCTAACTTCCCTTTAACCTCTGTGTTGCATCTTTATAGAAGATTTTGTAAGACCTTAACAGATGATGGATCATTCAATAACTTAACATAGGATTGCAGAAAATTCTTTATGGTACTTACTTTCTCTAAAGGTTATCCTTTATTGGTATAGTCCATTGAAGATGGCATCTCATACATTGGTGGGTACTAAGTTTTTTACGCAAATGATGTAGATGCAACATTTTTCTTTAAAATCTCATGTATGGCCTCCTTAAATGTTTCCTTTTATTTCCATGCATCAAACTACTTTTGTGGCTCAGTATTCCTTGTTACCCATTGGTGTTGAGATGGATCTTGTTTTGTTGCATCAAATCTTGTCTTAGCTTCTCCTTGAGTGACGATATTGATGTTTTTACCATCCTCCCTGAATTCTATAAAAATCCATTAGATATTCTAGTTGTTTTGGTTCATTTTTTCCTGGATATTTCCCAAGATTGTTGGGCAGTCTTCTGTGTCATGGTCTGTTGCGCGACAGTACATAGATGTCGCCGGTGGAAGTGGAAAATCCCTTACATAATTTCCTAGTTGTTTGCATTAATGGCATACTATCGGTCCTCTACCTCGTCCTCCACCTCTGTATCCACCTTGATCTCCTCGTTGTGCATTGTATTGAGGTACTTGGTTATATTGCGCGGGATTACATTGTGGTTGTATGTTGTTGTATTGTTGTTGCGCATTGTTGTATTGTGGTTGCATATTTTTGTATGGTGGTGGCACCTGTTTGAACTGAGGTGTAGCTTTCTCAATCGTCATCTCTTCTTGCAGCCTGTAAGTGTTTGAATCTCTTTCTCTCATCAGTTCCATCGTTCTACAATCCTTATCATCATGACCCATTGCTTTGCAAAAATTGTAATATGATATTTTTAGTAATGTCTTATACTTTTGCATCATTTGACATTGATAATGATCATGCCCATGCCTCTTAAAAATATCGCACCATGGTCCTCCTGTTGGCAAGGGGTTTGGCACCCCTATTTCCAAGTAATGCACAAAAGTTGGACATTTGTTCTTATGATGTCCTTATGCCCTGCATAGTGTACACCAAACAACCTCTCTTTTCTCTTTTCCCTTATTCTCGTTAAGTTGAAATGTCAGATTATTAAAATCCTCCTTTAGCTTCTCTATTGTTGGATATGTCTGTTGACATTGGTTCTCTTCCAATTGTAGGTTTCCTTGCAAAGCCTCTACCTAAGTTTGGAAATTTTGTTGTCTCAAAGGATACTTCAAGTGTGGTAACAATGAGTTCACAAATAAGTGTCTATGTTGCATGTCATTAATTTCATATTTCAACTTACCTTTCAAACGTTTGAACCTCTGATCAATCTCCCAAACAAACTCACATGTTTTCTTCCTGATTTCAATCATTTCATTCATGTACTTTTATTTTAGGCTTGGCTTCTAAAACTCGTTTACCAGTAGTTTTTTCACGTCTATGATAGTCTTTGGTACTCACTATGGACTGTTTACATCCAGGCTCATGTACCAATCCAGTGCATGGTCTCATAGTGTAATAGATAATTGTGTGAGATTTTTATCCCCATCTGTGATCTGCTTTGCTTCCCATATCTTTTCACATATGAATAAATGTTTTTAAGGGTCCTTTGATGCCTCTCCCTGAACTTCTGGTAATCTGATCATAGGATATTGTTCAGCCATTTTGAACTTTTTTGAACTGCTACCTTCGTACGGTGTAGATAATTGACTATTACTTCCTAAACTTTCTCCCCCAATTGATTTTCCTTGATTGGACCCCTGTCCTATTGCTCTTCTTCCACTAAAATTTGGTTGTCTAAACGATGGTGTTCTTTCGAATGTATTAGTTGCACATGGGGTTGTAGGTTCCACACTAACAATGATCTAGATTAGAGTTCTTTCTTTTGTTCTTGACCCTAGACCTATTGTTTTCCTTTCATATGTTGTGTGCAGGATTTCCTCAATCTACTTCATAGCCCAAAGATCCTCTACCTCTTCTTCATCACTCACCAAGACCTATCCATTAGCTATGGCCCTCTTCTTATTATTCATCTTATATTGGTAAGGTCTTTCACTGTGTGTCTTTCCATATTTTTCCACTATCTACTTTATCTGGTCCTCTTCCATCATGATTGGTTCCATGGCCTCCTTCTTCTTTCCCTTATCCATCTCCCTGTCCATATATCAACCTCATGTCAGTGCTTCTCTCATGTGTGCAGGGAAGTTTAGTTGTCTGATTCCATGGTCATCGCACCTTTGTCATACAATAATTTTTTTATTGAATTACACAGTGATCTAATGTACCTACCTCTGGGTCCCTTCAAAAAATATTTCTCTACAGTAGTGTAGGACTTTGAAATATCTATTGCAAATTCGGTGATAAACCCCGCAACAATATTGTCTAACCATAAATATACTGCGCACATGCATTTGTTATTAAATTGATGTAACCGCACAATCTCCACAAGATGCCACTCTAGTTGTCTGATCTGATTCATAGGGTGGTTGTCCTTCAACCTCAATAACCACTCATGCAACAGATGCAGAAAATCAGAGAAAAATACCTCATGAAATTTGCTAAACATGTATTTATCGAGATACTTGTGTGATGTCAACTTAGGGTTTTTGTTTTCCTTTTGTGCAAACTCGAGTTAATTTTTTCTCAACCATCTTTCAATATTTTCCTTTGTTGGATTCCATGGCCTGAACATTCCCTTCTATACTTTCATCCTTTGTGATTTTCTTCCACAAATCTCATCTACTCAATCTTGTGCAGTTCCAACTGACAAAGGAACCATTTGGTGGTTTAATTGGGTTGACCCAGGTTCTTATCTCAAACAGGTTTCCAACAAAACCATCAAAACTATCGACCCTCCTAGGTTCTTATTTATACTACTTTCTAGGCTTATAGTCATTACAATCTTTGTCAAAAACCCTAACCCTAACACAGTTATTCCTATCAGCATGTGTGCCACATTGTTTTTCCATCTACATGCTACTTTTCCTTCTTTTTATGCATTTTCCTTTCCTACCACCTCTTGTGTGGGCTCCAAAAATAGATCATTCTCTCCAAAAATGGACCTATTCCCAAAACAAATATTTCTCCCTAAAATAA
The DNA here is from genome assembly GCA_032191745.1 of Picea mariana. Taxonomy (NCBI): domain Eukaryota; kingdom Viridiplantae; phylum Streptophyta; class Pinopsida; order Pinales; family Pinaceae; genus Picea; species Picea mariana. The sequence goes on from JASDQU010240075.1 coordinate 12,836, forward strand.
GCCTTCACCCAAAATAGACTTCCTTCCCACAATAGGTCTGTGCCAACAGCCTAACCCCTCGTCTTCCACCCCTTGTTATCTTCTTTCTGCTTCTTTGTTCCACTTTTTTCCTTGAATCAACTCTCCTTGTGTATATTTTGGCTCTCTCTCTCCTCTTCTCTTCTGGGTCCATCCTATTTCTCACCTCATCTCAATAACTTTTGGATCCTCCTCAGCGGATCCATCTCCTCTCTTAGTTTTCCTCTATCTTTTCAATCCCCCTCTTGTGCTAGGGAAGTCTACTCAATTGTATTGTAGGGATCCATCCACATTATCCCTTTCTACACAAACAACATCTTGATCCATAGTGGAATTTCTTATAGTAGCCTTCTCTGAGGACCTTTAGAAAAATTTATTTCAGGTTCACTAAAAGAGTTAGTGTACTCCACAACAAACTCAATTATATAACCTTCCTTCACACTATAAAACCAAAAGTCAATATCTCAAGTTTGTTTATTATCCAATGTCTTCAACCAATCAATCATGATATAATCCCAGAACAGTGGTTCTTGAGGCCTCAAAGAAGTATTGGTAGCAGTCTTCCTCGTCAACCATTCATACAATAAACACAAAATTCAACAAAGAAAATTTAATGCATGTCAATGTAGATATACCTATTCTCCCATCGTTCCACATTAGTACTTAGACCTTGAGTTTTTCCCCAAGAAAACTCATCTTTCTTCATAGTCAACCAGTATTGAATTTATTCCTTAGATGGATACCACCTCATTTTCTGCCTTCATCATTCAATACAAAACCTCCAAGTCCCAACAACAGAACAATTTGTTGGATTCTCACTTGCATTCATCCTTCTTAATGATAGGGGGTTAAAGACCCATGGTTCATCCAGAGTTGACCAACGAAAACCCAAAGTCATCGGAATATCAATCCTCATCCAAAGACTGAATAAGGTCTCACCTAAGACGCCATGAGAATCACAAAGACCATATGGTCTTGTGTTAGTGATGAAGGGTTAATTACACAGGGAATCCATCTGGGTTGAAAGTCATTCATTCCATTGCATTATTCTTAAAAACTAGTGACATGTAACAACAACACATACATTTATGTGACACATGATCAACACATCATAGAATATGAATCACTACAAATTTTATTATATTCATTCAACTAGTCATATACATATATTAAGCAACTCATCAATTGGCAAAAACAGTGCCATGCACTCTCATATATTCTCTCAATATTTCATTACATAGCGCCATGCGCTTTCTCTCAGACTCTGCAGATATTACAAAAAATAGACTCATATCCAAATACATTACAAAACATAGCTAGACTCTTCATAGAACATGAGAAGCCAACTAGCTGACTGAATGGCCAACTGAGTAACTCTCTTTCTGTCATTGTTGCTCTCTTTTATCTTCTTCATTTCTCTAAAACTTTGTTGCTTTCAGTTCTACTCCACTTTATCTTCTGACTACCAATCCTGCATGTTTTTGTAACCCACATGCAGTGCACGTAGCCTCTTTGGAGTTGTGACAGTCTTAACTACCTTTCCATATCATCCCCTTACTACTCCATGATCTCTCATGCTACCTAAAGTAATCATTCGAGAATATTTCTTGAAGATTATTTTCTTGATTCTAGCATGTATGCGGTATCTTCTTAACTTATGGCTCGCATCAAAAATATCAAACTGATGCTCATACCAAAACTTGGACTAGCATGTATTAAGAAAACTTGGATTGGTGCAAGTGCCTCATGTCATCAACTATGCAGTAGTTGGAGTGCGTACAAAAACTGAAGTGTGTGCATAACTTCATTTGTGCATGCACGCAATCTTTACCCAAAATTTTGGATGCCAATAGTACTTCACCTTGAGGTTCACTTGTTCTTTTATTATTTGAGAAGGATGGGACTTAGGGAATATGTATTTCATATATAACTCTTGATAATATCACCCTTAAAAATCAATACCCAATCCCTAGGATCGATGAATTGCTAGACCAACTACAACATGCAAGATACTTCACCAAACTGGATCTCAAATATATATACCATCAAGTCAAGGAAAAATAATAAGATACTTATAAGGTTGCCTTCAAGATAAGGCAATGTTTATATGAATGATTAGTAATGCCTTTTGATTTGGGTAATGCACAATCTACTTTCATGCATCTAATGAATGATGTGTTTCCCCCTTCATTAATTAATTTTTCACGGTATATTTAGATGATATATCAATGTGTAGCTCAACTTGGGAAGAGCTTAGTTTACATCTTAAGCAAGTGTTGGACACAATTAGGAAACATTGTTAATGAAAAACATTAATTAGTCAGAGTTTGTCAAGCAATCCTTGGTGTACATGGGGCATGTGATTAAGGGAGGTGAACTTAAAGTTAATCTTGCAAAGATCGAGGCCATCCTCAAATGGCCCATTCTTACCAATGTCACTAAATTCAATATTTTTTTGAACATGTACCAACCTCTACAAACGTTCATAACATCATTTTCAATTGTGGAAACACCACTCCATATTGTAGTAGCAAGTTGTAAGTATTCTTGGTGGGGTAACAAGAAAGTCATTTGAAGAATTAAATGTTTGACTACATAGGTATTCCAACAGAGGATGAACACCTTTAGTAATCACTCACAAAGCTATATCAAATATCAACACAGTGATGTTTTGACATGTTAAAACCCCTATGGGGAAACATCCATGGCTCCAGCCAATGCGACCACTTGAAGCAGTTTATTAATGCAAAAGAAAAAAATTACAAAAAGATTTTACAAGAGAGTTTCTCACAATTGATCATTGGAAAATGACCCTCTATGCTCTTTAAATAGAGATCATGGACCAATCAGGTGTTAATCCATGAACCAATGTATTCGTTAAGATCGAGAAGAATATGAACCATCGAATCACTCTATGTTGGGAACATATCGTGACCGTCGGTTTTCCTAACTACAAATGCATACTAAAGAAACACACGTTTACCTAACGACACATTAGACCAAGTAGATCTTAACTAACTCCTAAGTGTCTAAATTTCTTAACATCCCCACTTAAGAACAAATTGGGATAGGATTGAAGGATTTACAATAGTGACACAATAGGAGAGGGAAGGAAGCATTAGAGATTATCCCCCCTTAATGACAACTTCATGAACTCCTAACATAGATAAAAGTTTGGAAAACTTCGCTTATGTAAGATACTTTATGGAAATGTCTGCAACTTGATATTCTATAGAAAAAACAAGCACTTAAATAAATTGGTCATGAATGATCTTTCTGATGAAGTTCATGTATAGATCAATGTGTTTGTTGCGTTGGTGTTGAATTGGGTATTTGGCAAGCTTGATGGAACTCTGGTTGTTGCACCAAAGGTTGGTTAGATGTTGCTTCTGGAATCCAAACTATGAAAGGATATCTTGAAGCCACAAGCCTTCCTTACTTGCATTTACCACTGCTTAGAACTCTTCTTATGTTGAATAAAGTGAAATAGCCTATTGTTTCTTACAGGCCCAATTGGCAGGTCCCTAACCAAGGCTAAAAACATAACATGCAATAGACTTCCGATCATCAGGGTCGTCGGCCCAATCTGAATCAGTGCAACCAACCAATAAAGGAGTCCCCCTTGAACTATAATGTATCTCGAAATAAACTATACCCTGGACATAACGAAGTATCCTTTTAGTTGTCTTCCAATGTATTTCATGGGGTGTTTGCATATACCAGGAAACAAGACCAACAACAAAGAAAATATCAAGACGAGTATGATTCAAGTATAAGAGGCTACCAAATAACTGACGGTATAAGGTGGCATCAACTTTGGGAGAAGTACAGGTGGTAGAAAGCTTGAATCCAGACTGGATGGGAGAAAGGGTTTCTTTACAATCTTCCATGTGAAAGCAACG
>JASDQU010240078.1:2159-16739 GCA_032191745.1 Picea mariana
TGCCATGGTGGAGGAGTACACCTCCATCATAAAGAATGATGTTTGGTACATAGTACCAAGATTGGAGAGGAAGTCAAGAGTGAGTTCCAAGTGGCTCTACAAGATCAAACATGTAGCAGATGGCAGCATTGAGAAGTTCAAAGCGAGGTTTGTGGCGAGAGGGTTCTCCCAGAGAAAAGTGAACTATGAAAAGGCATTTGCTCCAGTCGTCAAGTACACTTCCATTAGAGCAGTTACGTCCTTAGTTTCATTTATGGGATGGACAATACATTAGATGGATGTAAAGACAACTTTCCTTAATGGGATCATTGAGGAAGAAGCGTTCACAGAGCAACCTCAAGGCTTTGAGGTAAGTGGGAATAAGTCCCACATTTGCAGGCTTAAGAAATCCTTGTATGGACTCAAGCAGGCACCAAGAGCATGGTTTTCCAAGATTGATAGATATCTCCAAGGTATGGGATTCACCAAAAGCAAAGAAAATTCTAACTTATATTACATGTTGTTGAGACTCATGCTCATTTTGGTGTTGTATGTAGATGACTTGTTTCTAACAGGTGAAGAGAAGCTCATTGCAGGGTGCAAAGCAAACATGGTAGTTGATTTAAAGATGAAGGACATCGGCATGATGCATTACTTCATAGTTTTGGAGGTTGGTAGAGACTAGGGGAGATTTTCCTTGGGTAGGGTAGGTATGCAATTGGGATCCTGAAGAGATTTCAGATGGAGGACTACAAACCTATGGCCACACCCATGATCACTAATCTGAAGAAGGTGATAGATTTAGATTAAGAGTTGGTGGATCCCACACTGAAAAAGCAACTGATAGGTTCTTTGATGTATTTGGTTAACAGCAATCCAGATATATGTTTTGCAGTGAACACCTTGAGTCGGTTCATAGTGGAGCCAAGGCAGGAGCATTGGGTAGAGAAAAATATTTGCTCAGATATTTGAGGAGAACAATGGAGTATGGTCTAAAATATCTTGGAGAAGGTGAAGTGAAGTTACAGTGGTATACAGACTCAAATTGGGCAAGTAATTAAATAGATAGTAAGATCACCTAAGGGTGTTTCTTTAGCTCGGTATCAACGATGATATTCTGGTTCAGTAAGAAGCAGACTTCCATGGCACTTAACTCAACAGAGGCAAAATACACGTTATCCTGCACTACTAATTGTGAGGCCATCTGACTTTGCAAGTTACTTGCGGGATTGTTTGATCAGGAGTTGGATTCAACAATCATTTACTGTGATAATCAAAGTTGTATCAAACTTTCTAAGAATCCATTGTTTCATGACAAGTCCAAGACATAGAGATCAGGTATCACTTCATATGAGACAAGATTCAGAAGGGAGCAATGAAGCTCCAATATATTCCCTCAAATCAATAGGTAGTTGATATTCTAACCAAGCCTTTCACAAAAGGGAAGTTTGAAGAATTCAAAGATAGCTATGGATTGGTGCAAAATTCCTTCCTCGTTAAGAGGGAGTGTTGAGAAATATAGCTCGAACAAGGACTTCTACACAGGTTTAGTGTAAACGTGATAGAAGTAGTTCAAGATATTTTGAAAATCAATATTATTTTGTAATTCAATTTAGTAAAAAATGAAAAGTTTAATATCTAGTTGTTGAGTCTAATAAAGTGTATTTCATGCATTTATGACTTAGGCTCGGAATTAATCTCAATCGTAGATCTCATTGAGATATTAGGGTTTTGGTAGATTAGTATTTCCACTAAAAGTATAAAAACAGGTTAAAATCAGAAGTTCAGATAAATAGTTTTTGTAAGACAGTTTGCACAACGAAATAGATAGAGAGAGAGAGAAAATCAGTTTAGGAAGGAGGATCATCCATATAGCAGAGAACGTACAAGGTAGATCCATGCAGCTCTGTACAACCATGCAGATCTGTACATTTTTGTACAGTCATATGGAACAGTTTTGTACAATCATACAGTACAATTATGTACAGTTGTAAGGACATGTCATACAACAAGTTCAAATCAACAGGTTTTGTTGTTTTTTTGTTTCTTAGGCAGGCCATACCTCTTTCAAGCAGGTAGCTTGTTCAATGTGATTTTGATAACCATGTAGCTACTGGTTTGTAGCAAAGTATGGAGGTTACCTTGTAAGTTTTCGAAGGGAAAAAAAAAACTGATTTTGAAGGGGAAATTACATGTGTATGTGTGAAACTATTTTATGCTTCCACTATTTACTTTTCCATCTATTTTGTGATCGATGCTATGGTCTGAAATTAATTTCTGCATTAATTGAGTTCAACAATTTATGTGTTTAATTGAGATCATAAGGACAACAGTCATCTAGGGTTGGTAATTTTATAAGGGCAAGGCCAAGTGAGGATAGCAACTTGCAACAACAATCACATAGCAAGGTCCAAGAGATCAAGAAAAAAGAAAAGAACCTCCAACAATATGGTTGGGAGCTGTAACAAAAATTGTTTAGGCAACGATGGCACTACTTAAAAAAGAGAAGGGCCACAAGAAAGATATTACAACCAGGGAAGGTGGAGGGGAGACATAGCCCCCAAATGACAAGGAAAAAGAGGGCATCTTGCCCAAGAGGATTCATCAATGACTAAAGAGAGTATATAGAGGCTTTAGGTGATACTAAAAGGTTTACGGATGGAAAAGGCCTAGTTAGGAGACAAGGGGGCGGCATCATGAAAAAGGGAGGGTAAGGGAACAAGGAAGGGAAAGACAAATAAGAAGGAGAAAGAAGTGTCCTTTCCTAAGAGTGAATCCATCCCATCAACATTTGATTTAACCCAAAAAGAGCTACCAAAACAATGAACTAGCTTGGGATTTAATGTGGGGTCATGATGAAGAAATAAAAAATCCAACAAATTGTTCTGTAGACAAACTACTTGTCTTATCCCAAAGGAGATTTACAACTCAAAAGATAGATTGAGCTACATAGTATCCAAGGCTAAGCTTGTCCAAAAGGATCCAACACAAACTCTAAGAGAAACTATGGAGGCTTGAGGAGATATTATAGGGATCACCAACAAAAATGACCTAGAGAGGCACCAAGGGGGGCCATCATTGAAAAGGATGGGAGGATAAAGGAACTAGTAAGGAAAAGTAGGGGTTGGCGGGTAACAATTCTCCCACAAAAAGAAAAGAAAAAGGGTGGGAAGAATGTATCTTTCTCAAGGAAGAGTGAATGGTGGAAATCAGTGGGAAAACAAGGGTTTGCAGAGAGGAATCCCAATGAATGTTACCAATCCCATGAGGAAGAGCAAGAATTTACTCATTCTTCTACCAAGGATAATGAGGACCTGGTTGAAGAGCAAGAGCCCGAAGATATCAAACATGATGATGAAGTATTAACGTGTGCTCCTCCTGTTGACCGCCTCTTCAACTAGGAGGTCAACTCCATGTGCCATGAAGTGATGCATCATCAAATGCTAGTATGTCGAAGACAGTTTGGTTCTACTAGGCAATTTATGCCTCCAGCACAATTTTTGTAAGCGAGATCACCGCACCCCTGCGCGGGTTTATAATGTAATAGATCTACATGGATCATGTTAGGTCAGTTGCCTTAGGGCATCTTCATTAGGAGAGTTCCTTTCGCTGAGTGTTTTTTATCCTCAGGAGGTTAATGTGGCCTAACCAACCGGGTTAATCTCCCTTGAGTTTTTCACTCCCACCCAATAAATCCTCCAAAGTGGTGAAAGGCGTTCTAATGAAGTTATTCCTAGGTATCTAGTGTTTAGGAATATTTTAAATGACCATGTAAGACAGCATGCGAAATTTCGCAGAATTCCGTCAAGTATAGCTAGGTTTTTTTTAAGGTTCTGAATTATTTAATTGATTAATTAATAAATTAATTCTGGGTAATTAATGTAAAACTTCGGTCCCAGGATTTTCAATAGGGATATTTGTACTCAAAATAAAGCTAATGAGACCCCCTACACCCATGGACCAAGTTTCAACTCAGTCAGACAAGTTTTGCTAGGTTGTTTGTCCACTTAGGAGTTTTTCGGGAAAATGGCGGTTTTAATTGTCAAACCCAGGACATGGGCAAATGTCAATTTTGTAATAATGAACCAAATCAAGTGAAATAAGTGGAAAATGATGAAGAGAGGACCCCACCTACCTATCCTAACCTTCACCTACCCTTCTTAACCCACCTTTAATTATTAATTCATTTTTAATTCATTTCTTTTAAGGCTCACGTCCCCTTCCCCACGTGAGCATGTGTTAATTATTTAATTGTTTTAATAAAACATATTAAATGATTGAATGGGCCCCTCCTCATGAGGCGCGCCCCTCCTTTCTTACTCCACACTCCCACACTCACTAAAACTTTCCCTCATGTCCCTTACGTCCCCCTTTCACCTTACGTCCCCTTCTCCACGAAAGTATTGGAAACTCATTTAAATGGGTCGTGGATCCCTTCCCTCTCCCATACGCCTTTCCTCACCCTTCCATGTCCTACCTCAAGCATGTGTTTATCACACTCCTTCCACACACCCTCACTAAATCTCACGTTCCCCACGCATCACTCCTACCTCACATCTTCGCCTTACATACACCTCACGTACTCCCTCTTTCAAAGTGGAAACTCTCACTTAAATAAAGCGTGGGCCTCTCCTTACCCACTCACACGCAAATGAGGAGTGTGTTCAACACGTTCTACCCACATGCCATATATTTTCCCTCTTCATCCCTCACGTACCTCACACCTTCCATCTTTTGACTTGCGCTTTTCCTCATAATGGAGTTGGAAACCTCACGTGGGGATGGAAAAATCTTGGTTCAAATCAAGGAAACTCACCTTTAAGGCATGCGTGGACTCCCTCACTTCCCTATTTTGCCCCCCTTTCCTCCTTTTCTTGCTTTCTCCCCATCCATTTTCCTCCTTTTTCCATTTTTCCCCTCACCCTAGAAGCTCACTCCTTCATTGGTTTGAGTTTCCTCATGAATTCAGATCTTGACATTTGTCAATGATCTGAGGGGAGTCTCCTTGGTTTGATTTTCTATTTAAGAAACCCCACCCTCACTCTTTTCTTCACCTTTCATTATTGCACTGTTATGCTACTAGTTTCTCACCATCCCATTCTCTCTATCTCTCTCATTATTGCGGTATTTCTTCACTAGTGTTGTTCTTGAAGGGCTTGTAGCAATTAGTTGTCACAACCTCTTCCCTTTTGATAATAAAAAGAAAAGCTTTGGAGGATTTTGGGAAGATCTACAAGTATTTGTGTTCTTACAAACATATGAGGTAAAATCATTTTTATTTCATATAATGGTTGCATGAATGGATCTTAGGTAAAGTATTTTATTTAAGTAGATCTTGCAAAGAGTAGTCTTGTGAATCTATATATGTGGTTGGCTAGATAGGGTGCAAGTATTTCACTTTATTAGATTAACCCTCCATATTATCCATTTTATGCATGCTATTGTGTGAGTTTTTGCAGGTTGGACCTCAAGGGTTTCATTAGGGTTCCTCTTGGAAGAGTCTCCCTTTGAGATTTTCATACACTCCAAGTTGTTTCTGATATTGTTCACCTTTTATCATTCTCATTTCGGTAGCTAACATGCTTAGATAGGTCACCTAAAGTCTTTAAATTTTCTAGCTCTTGTATGCACGAAATATTTGCCTAAAAAAAGAGATTTCATAACATTTTTTGAGTGTGTTGCAGCTCAAATCAGCAAGCAATAGCTTGCTGATTTTTGCAGATTCTCGCCAGGACAAGGGGGCATACTGCCCAATTTCATGCACAACACACCCTCAAGCAACTCCTCTCAATGTGGTAAACACTTATCTTTTCCTTCTATATTCTGAATCACTGTAAAGCAAGCCCAAAGGAGTTGTACCCAAGTGGCTTGCATTATTTCCCTTTCTGTCTTATTTTCGCAAGCTCTAGATTAGATCTCCTTCGTTTATTTTTCATGCTTAGTTTAGCTAGATTAGTTGTGGTTTCTACATGCATGCCTAACTTAAAATAATCTAGAGTAGATCTCATAACATATGCTAGCTTAGAGCTCGTGGAGGCATCGTGGATATTTTTCTTTCAGTTTATCTTACCTTGCATGCAGTCTTTAATTCCGTAAACCTATCACACATGCATGTGCTAATCAGTTAATTAACTTTTCAGTTATGTATTTTACTTTACATGCAAGCAACTGTTTCCTAAGTTTTCCATCTTATGTACATGCATGAAAGTATCGATATCTTAAGGGCTTAATCAACCTTTTACAATTCCGCAAGTTACTTTCAGTTCTCATACTTCACATTTGCAATATAACATTTAAGAACTCATTTGGCAACTTCTTTGTTAAAAGGCTTCAGCCTTCACGTGTTTCAAATTTTTAGTACTTTGGCAACTTTGTTGAGCAAGATACAAGCACTCAATCACACTTCACAATATTTAGCTCGTAGATCTAAAATTCATTAATTAGACTTAACAAGACACCTTAACTCACCATCTTCGCCACTTAAAAACTGGGGTTTTGAGGAAAGCCACGGAAATTTTCTGGAGTACTCGGCCTTAGGGTTGACCTGTAAAGCTAGGGTAGGCCTTGTTGCCTCACTTCTTGAGCATCCAGCAACCACTTGGTAATCGGGGGAGGAGAGTTTTGGGTTGACATCTAGATAGGGCTAAAATTAATCTCACACTTAATCACTTAATTCAATTTTCAGTCTACAACACCCAGCAATACAGTTACACACTTGCAAGTTCACTGATCTCACTGTCTTTAATTTTACATTCATATGCAAGTTGAATTACCTGTTGTGAAATTATCGCTTAAGTGGTTATATCGTTTCATCTGGAGCACTTTACTTTCAAACCTTTCATCTATTCTGTTCATTTATCTCGTGGTGTGATCCTTCAAGAAGTGCGCATCCACATGGAGGCATTCTCTTGCTTGAGTCTTGAGTGCTTTGCGTCTCTTGGCCATTGAAAAGCAGTCCAACAGAGCTCTATCTGTTGTGAGCATGCTTGGCTTCATGTGTTGATTTCTTTATCTTATGTATCTTTAATTCCTACACATGTGATCAAACTTGTGAGTATATTGTATATCTTGTATCTAGTCTTAACCTGTATATCTAATTTATTCTTTGTATCTAATTGCATCTGTCTTATTGTAATACTTTGTAACTTATCTTGTAACGAACATTCCCCTTACTTAGTTGACCCCATTGCCCAATTTTAGGCACTAGTCTTAGTTTCCCTAGGAAAAGGTCTGACTCTCATACTTAGATAGTTGCATCTTTGCATTTTCTGATTGACATCTTAGGCTAGATTCCCCCTGACCTTTTAACCAATTAAAACCAACTCCTAGAACATTAAATATTAACCTCATCTAGTAACTAGGGTCTACCCCCCTTGGCTTCCCTAGGAGTTAGCCTAGACGGAAGAGGTTCAAGTCAAAGTGACAGCATGGGCTTTGAACCTAGGCATTGTGCCTCCGAGGACACACTAAGTGAGCAGGACTTAGCTCACGTTTGCAAGTGTGTATAAGGATGGCAACACCTCCCTATGATGAAGCCATCCAAGATCCTATTCCTCGTGCACAAGAGGAAGAGAATGAGGTCAGTCATTTTCCTGTTCAGGATAACCCATTCTATGATTCAGAAGGTGAAGAAGTACGAGAATCCTTGAATGAGCTAGACCCTTCGAATTATGATGAAGCTGAAGAAGAGGCAAGTCATGAGGACAAGGTACTGATGCTTTCTCTTCCATTTGATGAGGTCATCCAGGCCTTTGATGCTCCTACACAAGAAGAAGTGAATATGGTAAGTTGTTTCCCTTTCCAAGATTTTGATGATGCTTTATTTTGTGATTTGGAAAGTGTAGAAGTGTTAGAGGAGCCCTTGGATGTTTTATGCCCTTCATGTTATGATAAAGGAAATGACATGGCTAATAATATTAACGAGTTCATACATGTTGGGAAATGTAAATGGGATGTGATTGGTTATGAAGGGGATCTTATTTACGACATTGAGGATCATTTCCAAATGTTTCCTTTACAACTATCATATCAAGTTACTACTAATTCTGACATTTGGCAACAAGGAGATGATATAGTTACAGACATCTTCCAAACACCTGAGGATGACCTGATGCTATGTTTTCATGATGATTTTCAATCATACCTTGAGGATTTTGATGAGCGTTCCTTTGAGAACTTGGATTTATTCTATGAAGAATATTATCAACCACCGTTGTGCTCGGATATTGATAAGGGTGAGGACATTGCCTGCCTAAAGCAGAATACTTGTGACAAGGTTTTCCAACTCCCTTTGATTACTTTACCTCGTTATGTCACTAAGGATGCAGTTGGGAAACACATCCCTTGTCCCAAGTTTTCTCTAGGGAAAAACCTTCTTTTAGAATTCAAGGGTAGGTTGAATACCTTAAGAAGAAGTTTATTATCTCAATCTTCCAACTCTCCCCTAAAAAGTTGTCAATCATCCTCTAGGTTCTTGCTAGTCCCTTCTCAGACCTCAGGATGCGATGACGTCCAAGGTAGCCAACCTTCAGACTCTTTAAGTCAGTCTTTTGAGGCTTTGACTTTTCACTATCCCTTTTTGAGATGGATTGAGCACTTTCCTAAAAGTGTAACTTGGTATAATTTTGTCCCTCCCTCCCGCCTCCATGAGCTAGACTTTACGATTTACTATGATATGATAAATGCTCTAACTCATGTTATTTTTGTGCTTAGCTTGTCATTGTTTTGGTTTATGATGAAGCATAGAGGCAGGTATTATTAGGCATTGCTAGGATGGTTTCACTGGTTATATGACTACACCTAGCATTCAAGCAGTAGGTCAGTAGAAGTAGGTAGGCATTTGCATCCATTGTACATACCATTGCATATCATTCTAGTATAGTTGTAGTTGCATTTTCATATTTTCTTTGATTCATTTGTATACATGTATGCTCATGATCATATGTTAGATTAGTAATTCTTTTATTTTGATTTTGACAGACGAGGGGTGATATCACCACCCTAGATGTTACTCATATCTTTTCTTGAGATTTAGCAGGCACAAGTCATACCAGAGATGCTAAGGTTCTCATGCGCTCTACGGTGAACACATGTCCCCGAATTGGAGCCAAATGTTATCCCCTAGCCAAGGCATAACTAAGGAGATCATGTCTCAAGGCCCATAGGTTCCAACCATGGAGTGCTCACAGCCAGACGACCTAAGCATGGCCCCGGAGGGTCCCTCTTTTCTTCAAGTACAGTGCACATATCGCCAACAGCAACGTCCATCACACCAACCTAGTCCTGAAGTAGCAATGGGTCTTTCTCCATGAGGTAATGCGTCTGGGTATCATGGTATGTATCACTCTGATTTTTCAAGCACTTGAACATGTTGTATTGAATCCTTCTTCATTTCATGACGTTTTCTTGGAAATTATGCTATTTTCCTTGTTTAAACCTGGGAGGGTGACACAGTGCCCTAGTAAGTTGATTTCCCTTTAGGATGGGTTGCTACTAGGTGGTTCTTTGAAGAGTCATCATCTGTTCCCTCCATAATTACCACTTTCCATCTTTATTCCTTCCATCTCCCCATCTTCTGGGCATTGGGATTGGCTACACTAGGAAGGGTTGTACCTTACCTCGTGGGAAGAAGGGGCCTTCGGCCCAGAGGGTAAAAGAAGTTGGCAAGAGTTAAAAGTCATTTTGAAACCTTCGAGATGCTTCGCCCAGGGATCCCTAAGAAAGCAGTGAAAATATTCTTAGTAAGAAAAGAGGACCCACAAGATAATGTGAACAATCAAGGTATTAGTTGATGGATAGGAGATCTCATCACGAGCTGGCCTATTATGACCATGGACATGTAGCGGTATAACATTACCACCTATCTAGTCACCAAGCCAAGGTAACGGCTCTTGGTTGCGTAACTAAGAGAAAAGGGGTCTCATCATGAGCCAAACTTCTCATTTCCGTGAACTGATTTGTGTATGACACTGTCACCTCTGGTCACCAAGCTAGGATAGTGGCCCTCAACTGTTCCCTTGTAGTACAAGATAAAATGATCAAAATAAAGAAAGCTAAGAATAAATGGCAATGAATGGGCTAGGAAACAATTGCATCCATGACAAGGTCCAACTCACCCTCCACAAAGGCACCCATAGGTTATCACATGCACCCCATGCCCAAATATTTATCCCATGCCACCTCATACACTTGCATGACTTGGACTAGACTCCACCTAGGAAACACCCCAAACTTAAGGGAGATTAGCCCGATAGGACACCTTGAGACCCTCTCCAAACCTAAACTTGTTAAATTGCATAACGTCTTTGAGAATTTGTCTGGGGTTAAGGGGGCTTTGATGCACGTGTTCGGGTAATTTAATTATTGGATGTGATTTGCATGCTATGATCCTTACGACTGATGAACCCCTGGAGGGTGTACTTGTTGTCTCTGCAGGACCTTGTCTGGTGGACAGGTGCACATGAGGGAATGATTAGCTCGGACCTTCATGAGGGCTCAAAGCCCACAGATGGACGTTGAAACCCCAGCCAGGGAGTAAGAAGAGATGGAGGGATTCTACCAAGAAGAAGAAGGATGTTTCCTTTAGAGGCACTTTGGTGGACCTAGACCCACGGGATTGGGCCCTTCCTACCTGAATGTTGGCCTTTGGAGGCCTTGGACATCACCTATGCAGCCCTAGACGTCATCTACTTGCTAGGATTGTCATCTTGGGGGGAGTCCTGAGGTTATTGGCACGTGTGGGAAAGGATTTTGACCTTTGGAGGGCCAACGTTTCACTTCCAATGCCCAATGTTTCATCATGGAGGCCCAACGTCACCCTAGAAGGGCATGATGTCACCCTTAAGAGGGTCTTTAGATGCAAATTGATTTTATTTAGTCCAAAATTTAATTTTTGTAAGAAATTAGCCAGGTCAGCGTGGTTTTTTGACCTAAAACTTAATTAAGGTCAAGTTTTTGTATAAATAAACAAAAAGTGACTTTCATTTTTAACACAACTCTCACTTGGGAGAGTGGAGGTATGAAATTGGTGCCCTCTTAGGATTCTTGGTTGAAATTATGAAGGCAAATTTGCTTGGAGGCTATTTTGGATGCATCTTGGATCATTTTTGGTGAAGTCATTTGGAAATCTAAGGTTTTATTGTATGATTATTCTTGGTGAAGTAAGCAAATCTGCATTTTTCCATTTTGTTTGAATGGTTATTGTATGTTTTCCTGCTCATGATAAAGATTATGAAATTGCATGCTTAGTAAATCCTAGGAGTGAAGAACTTAAGGTGTTACTTCTTTGCTTTATATTTTCTACTCTTTTCTAAAGGTGATTTACATTGTCAAGCTCCTAAAGACCTAAAGTGATAACACTTTAGAAGCCTTGATCAATTGTGTTGCATTAAAATATAATTCTTAATAAGTCTAAGGAGAATGAAGCACTAGGGCCTAGAAGAGCCTACACCCGAGTCACCTCACCTTCTCAAAGTTTGGATTCTAGAGAGACTTAAGGTGCTATTCTCTCTAAGTCCATCCTTACTTAGATTAGTATAATCATTGTTGTTGTTTGCTCCAAGTAAATGCTGCTAACTCTTGACTCCATAGACCCATAAAGGCACTAGTCTTCACCTCCTATTTGTTGAGAGACCAACCAACACTCAAACCTTAAACCTTTCTCCTTTTAATAACTACAACTAACACTAACTTAGTTTAGCAAACTGACCTTATTTGTTGCTGTCATAATCACTACTATAGCCATCATCTAACAACATGCTCAAGCTCACTTGACCATTTAAATCAACCCGGAATTTGTATGAGGCAAGGTACAATCAATCATAACTAAAGTGCGCATTTAATTGCCTATCTAAAGTACATTTCTGAAGGTTTACTATTTGTTGTTATTACTTTTGATTTGTTGTTGTTACATTCAATTTAGACAGCATGTTAAAGGTTATTTATTGAATGACATATATCTAGAATTTGCATGAGATGAAGTATTATCATTTAAGACTTTAAGATATCTTGTTATATTGTCCATTCAATTGCATTTTCTGGATATTATTACAGATGTCATCAATTAATTATTTCTTCTATATATTTATCATTTGCTTCATACGTTGATCGGTAGCATCTATTTCCATAAACTTGAAGTCTTGTTGAAGCATTTATTATCATTTATTGTTTCCCTAACATTTGTTGTTGTATTGGTAAGGGGAAAGTACATTTATTACCCTTTTGCTTCATCCTTCAAGACTTAAGACTAACTCGAGGGACCTAGAGAGAGGGGTAGTACAACTTTACCATTTTTCCCTTCATCAACCCACTAGGTCCTGAGACGTCTCCCTTGGAGTAGAGTCATCTTCCTTCTAAATAGAAAGAGGTACCCTGTTGAGGTGACAGTGACAGGATTACCTCCGTGTTACACCAATCTCGGTCTACTTGCCTTTAGGCTTTGGGCAAGTACAGATTGTGTGATAATAGTCAACATGGAAAAATCTTGTATTATCCTCAACCATTGTTTTGAAGCCAAAGCGACTCCCTTTTTAATATTTTCTCTGGTCGAAGAAAAACTCTAAATGAAGGTTTAAAGTACTTGGGGTTTTCTTCTAAAACCAGATTGTTATAGGAAAAAGGATTGGAGCTGGTTAATCAGAAAAGTGGAGGCCAAGATCTTTGTTTGGATGAATAGGATGTTGTCCAGGGGTGGAAGATTGGTGTTACTCAAAGCAGTTTTAAAAATTATTCCTGTGTACTGGAACTCCATTGTCGCAATTCCGAAGGGAGTTTTGGAAAAAATTTGTAGGTTAAGTTTTCAATTTTTATGGGCTAGTCGGAAATTCCCCGGGGATATTCACCTGGCTAGTTAGAAATCTATCGCAGCCCCAAAGGAATTGGGGGGATGGGGTTTAAAGGACATTTTCCCTTTTGCTTGAGCTCTAGCCGAAAGGAATTTATGGAGATTGACTCAAGGGAGTTCGCTTTGGATCAGAGTTATGAATTCGAAATACTTCCCAAATCAATCTAT
This sequence comes from Picea mariana, assembly GCA_032191745.1. NCBI lineage: Eukaryota > Viridiplantae > Streptophyta > Pinopsida > Pinales > Pinaceae > Picea > Picea mariana. The sequence continues at coordinate 15,148 of JASDQU010240078.1, forward strand.
TATTGAATGGCTCTACACTCCAATTGAGTCATCTAAGGGTTCCATTGTATGGAAAGCCTTGGTGGAAGCCTTTCCACTGGTAGGAAACTGGAAAGTTTGGTACATTGGTATCGAGAGAAGTATCTGGTTGTGGGAAGACCTTTGGCTAGGTGCAGGAAACAATTTCAGGCTATCCCCTCCCCTCCTTCAGTCCTTATGGGATACAAACATCTTTTCTTTGTATGATGTAAGCATAGGATCCCCTCAGCTGAGAGGTCAACTGGGTTGGAAGGACATTGTTTCAATAGGGCTTCATGAGGCTCTATTTGAAGAATGGGAATCCTTCGTTACTCTTTTATGTGAAAACTTCATCTCTTTGGATGAAGAGTCTGCAAACTCTCTTTCCTAGTCTAAGAACACTTTGAACATGTTTACATGGTTAAAATAAGTCATAAAACCTAATTAGAGGACATAAATGAAGCCCCCATGACATGGTGGTGGAAACCCTTTTGGAAGTTTAAATCCCCTCCCTGTTGCAAAATTACCTTTTGGCTTGCTCTGAATAATAAATTGTTGACTTGGGATAATGGCTTAAAGAGAGGATGGTGTGGTCCTAACAGATGTGCTCTTTGTAAATTACATTCAGAATCAGTTTCTCATCTCTTTATTCCATGCCCCTATGCAGGCTAGGTCTCGAAGTTGATAAAATATTAGCTAAAGGCCAAAGTTGATTGGAACAAGGAATCTCTGGATGAATGCTACAGATAATGGATTCAAGACAGATCAGTTTCTATTTACACAGGTTTACCAAGAATTATGATCTCCAATATATGGTGGGCACATAATAGTTCCATCTTCGAGGACAAGTTGGTCCCTCATGAAGTAACAATGACACTCACACTTAAGTATGGAAGAAGAATTCAAGGAAGATCCGAGGGAACAAAAGACTCGAACCCCAATTCCCCCCCCTATTGACTATGTTGTTCCTTGGGGTTATTTTGACGGGGCCTTCCAAGGGCATCCGCCAAAGTGTGGTGTAGGGGCGCTCCTTTTTATCAATCATAATCACTACATTCACATTAGATACGCTCCTGGTGGTAGGACAAATGATAGAGTTGAACTCATTGCTCTTTGGACTCTTATGGAGGCAGCCAAGAAAAAGAATTTGAGCAAACTTAAAGTGTTTGGTGACTCCAAAATGGCAATAGACTGGTCAAGGGGTAATATTTCCATTCAAAACCCCAATCTGGCCTCCATTATGAGAGAGAACAAGCTTAACTTCAGGGATTTCAAGTGGTTGTCCTTCCATCATATTTTGTGGGAACTCAATTATAAGGCAGATAAACTTTCTAAAGAAGCATTATAATTGTAGAATGAAACCTTCGGTTTCTATGAGTTCGTTGATGGAATAGAAACTAAAGCTATTGAATTTCACTTCTAAAGCTGGCTAAATAGTCTTATTTGAGGATGGTATTGTATAGCTGTAAAAGAAAGCATATTTTTTGAAGCATATAGTATAGGTAACCAACTACTAATGTAGAATGTCAACTAGTTTTGAAAGATCGCCTACCAAGACCTGTTTTGAAATATCTGGAACATGTATAATCTATTAT
>JASDQU010240079.1:0-16705 GCA_032191745.1 Picea mariana
TCCTCTGGTAAGTTTGACATCAGTTCACGATTTTCTACTATGTTAGTGTTATGGTTATGTATATGGGTAATGTTATGACTTTCATTTTATGCATTGTCCTCAGCAACAATAGACACTTCAACAACAAACTGATGGGAAAAAGGTTGATAAGCAATACGTCATTGACTAACTTTTCATTCCTTTTCTCTATTTATCTGTGCCTTTAATGATTTTCTGTCATTTACGGTTAGTGTCGTGCTATGTGATTAACAAAAATGGTTACAAAGATCATTTATTAAATAAAGATCTAAAAACAAGAACTCACTGTGTAAGGTATAGAAACAAAAACTCAGATTACAACATGAATGTGAATTAGGTTATATATTTCCATCACTAGAGTAAAGAGAACAAGCAGACATCAAATACATAATTCACACACCAACAATTCCGGCAAACTTGTTCTTCGTGTGCTCTGAACTGCCATGTCAATAGATTACTTTCTGAATCAAAGAGAAAAATATTTTACATTATACGTTTAAGCCAATTTTCCACTACCTAAGTCACGTTTAAGAAGGAAATTTACTAACCAGTTGAACCAATCAAAGTCCATTATCAATCAAAACTCGAAACTCGTGGCTGCTTTGGATTACTAACTCGCTGTACAGTTACACTTGCAATTCATGGCTTCTCTTTATTTGATTGATTACATGTTCACTGACATATGCCACTATTGTGGAGGATCGCTCCTGCAGGTGACGTCTCTTCTATGCCGAACCTTTTCCAGATTAAGGTCCAGTTGGCTCTGCAAATCTTCTGATTGTTCTCGGATTTTCTGGAACACCATCTAAATCCACGACGGAAATCTCCTTAGGCTTCCCTACCGAAGCACTTGACATCGATCCAATTGTGTCCATTAATCCGACGTCTTATTTCAAAAGAAATGGACTTTAACATTGTTGTATGTGCAAGCAAATGTAAGAGCTTTTGATTTCTTGTTGAGTTTGGTAGGAATATTTTCCTGACCAAATTCAGATATATGCACATTGTTTCCTCCAAAACACTGCAAATCAAGAGTCAAAATGAAGGATCAAATCGTTTTAAAAAATGTGAAAGACAAAACAATATACAGGTAAGGTAAAGAGAATATCATTGTTGCATACGCACACAGCTGACATAGAGTCGTATGATTAACAACATACTTAGAGTGTTGTGGAGTGTTGTGCAGAACCCTTTCGGTTCGTTCATTGAGAGTATGTCCTTGTCATTTGTGCAAAGAGATACAACGCCGAGGAATGTTGATAATCATCTAGTGAACATTACCACAAGTCTCAACCATATCTATGTGTACTCCATGTTGATGATTGGTAACAACCAAATCCTGTCTGATTCATTCTTCATTTTCTTCCTTATATTTTTCCTTAATTGCTTGTTTGATTGCATTGACCTTGAATACTCCCGGGGAAGAATGGTCTCTGAAAACGAAATATCTATTACAGCTTCCAAGATTTGGCCCAAAATTGAAGGATATATGTATTATATCCATAGTAAAAGTTACAAAATCTCTATATATATTTTTAGGTATAATTGACAGAGTTCATAAAGTTGAGTCTTTTTTATAAAATGAGAAGCAAAGAAGATAATATAGAGAAGACAAAATTGTGAAAAACAGAAAGTGAGCAGAGCATTTAGTATTGAGTATATCTGAGTTAAATAGGCTTGAGCAAATCAAGAAACAAAACAAGAGATCTTAACTAACTCGTACAGTTGGCCAGGAGCAGTGTACAGTCAGAGTGTACAGTCACATACTTTACAGATATACTTACCACTCCCTCTTAAACTCAACCGTTACAAACATCAGCAGTGATAATGCCAAGTGTTGTCTCTAAAAATCAAAAACGGATTTTCCTAGTGGCTTTGTAAAAATATCTGCAAGTTGATCTCGAGAGCCACAAAATTGAAGTTCTATGTCACCATTATTGACTAGCTCGCGTATGAAGTGAAAACAAGTGTCAATATTCTTTATTTTCTTGTGAAACACATGATTTTTGGATAGAGGAATTGTTGAGGTGTTGTCACAGAAGATAGGAGTTGGCCCATTTTCTGTATGTGACATATCATTCAATATTCTTCTCAGCCACACAACCTGACATGAAGATGAGTTAGCAGCGACATACTCTACTTCTACAAAAGATATTGATACAATGGATTGCTTCTTTGATGCCCATGAAATCAGGTTTGTGCCCAGGTGAAAAACATGTCCTGAGGTGTTTTTCCTGTCATCTAGGCTTCCAACAAAATCATTGTCCATGTAAACAGAGAGATGATTATCATCAAACTGAGTGTACCATAAGCCAAAATTGAGAGTTCCTCCAACATATCTCAGAATCCCTTTCACCATCTTCAAGTGAGAATCGGGAATTCCATGAACCTGGAAACAAGGTTGGATGCATACATAATATCAGGCCTAGTTGTTGTAAGATACAACGAACTGCCTACTAAACTTTTGTACAAGGTAGGGTCCACTGTAGGGCCTTCATATATCTTGCTCAATTTTGTGCCTAGGGGTATAGGAGTTTTTGTTGGATTGCAGTCTTCCATGTGGAATCTTTTGATGATGTCTGCTGCATACTTTTGCTAATAGAAAAAAATGCCTTTGGTTGATTGGTCAACCTCAATGCCCAAGAAATATTTCATGATGCCAAGATCGGTCATCTCAAACTCAGATTGCATGGCATGTTTAAAGCTGGTTAACTCAAGATTTTCAGTATATATCATGTCATCAACATATAAACACACAATCAAAATTGTACAGTGTTGATCAGTTTTGGTGTAAAGAGTTGGCGCATTTTGGCTTCTACTAAAACCACTCTTGATCAAGTAAGTATTAATTCTAATGTACCACGCTCTTGGAGCTTGCTTTAAGCCATACAAGGCTTTCTTTAGCCGATACACTTTGGTTGACTACTCTCTGACTTCAAATCCAAGTGGTTGATCTAGATAAACATCTTCTTCTAAGACACCATTTAGAAAGGTTGACTTGACATCCATCTAGTATAATTTTCATTTGTGTTGAGATGCTATGGCTAAGAGAGTCCTTACAGTGTCCAAACTTGCTACTGGAGCCAAAGTTTCACCATAATCAATACCTGGTTGTTGTGAGAATCCTTTGGCAACAAGTCTTGCTTTGTGTTTTTCAATCTGTCCCTTTTCATTTAGTTTAGTTTTGTAAACCCACTTGACACCAATACTTTTCTTTTGTCTAGGCATATCAACAAGATCCCATGTCTTGTTCTTCTCAATGGAGTCAATCTCCTGGTTCATGGATTGAACCCAATGTGGCTCCTTAGCTGCCTCTTTAAAATATGTGGGTTGACATGAAATTAATGGAAAAATATTGTGTTGATCAATGTCATCCAAATGCTGATGGATTTCTCTCAAACTTTGAGTTCTCTGATTTGGAAGTTCATAGGAAGAGCTTCTGCTAGAAGTTGAGTTATCCTGAGAAATTTCATATTGTCCTTGTACCTGCAGCCTTGCAAGATCAGGATGATGTGTTTGTTGTCATGAATTCTCTGTGTCTTCGAGATGTGACAACAATGGATCTTGATTGTCCATTGGTTGATTTTCAGACTCGTTCCAGAGCTGATTTTCAAAAAAAATTACATCTCTGCTAAGAATCGGTTTCTTTGAGATTGGATTGTAGAACATATAAGATTTTGATGTTTCACTGTAGTAAAGATGCATTTCTCACTTCTATCATCCAGTTTCTTCCTTAATTCAGAAGGTATGTGAGAGTATGTTATTTATCCAACTGTCCTAAGATGAGCAACATTTATCTTTGTCCCACTCCATGATTCTTGAGGGACCTTCATCTTGAGACTGGTGGTTGGAGCTCTATTCAAGAAATAATATGAGCATGCTACTGCTTCAGCCCAAAATGTATCTAACAAACATTTCTCTTTGAGAAGGCTCATTTCCATGTTCATTATCGTCTGATTTTTCCTTTCATCCACTCCATTTTGTTGTGGAGTATACCTGGTTGTAATTTGCATGATGATGCCTTGTGATTTGCAGAAATTTGAAAATTATTTGGAGCTCTATTCTATTCATCCATCTGACCTGAGTGCTTTTACATATTTGCCACTCTGTTTTTCAGCTTCAGCATTGAATTCTTTGAACTTTGCAAAATTTTCAGACTAGTGTCTGAGAAAATAGATCCAAATTTTCCTTCTAAAGTAATCAATAAACTTTAGAAAATAAAAGCTACCACCTATTGACTGTGTTTTCATTGGTCCACATAGGTCAGTGTGAACTAGTTCTAGGTGTTGTTTGTCTTGAGTGGAGGACTATGGAAAACTAGTTCTCTTATGTTTTCCAAGTATGCAAGACTCACATGGGGGATTTTTCTCTTTGAAGACAGGTAGACCTTTGACCATGGAGTGATTATGTAGAATACTTAGACTCTGAAAGGGTAGATGTCCAAATATTGTATTCCAAACCATAGTTTCATTGGGGGTGAATGCATTTTGTGCATATGATTGGATCAAATTTGTAGTTCTGAGGGTCAGGGCAAACATTCTATTCCCGGTCATGTGGATTTTAGAAATCAATTTTATGTTGGGGGTTTTATCATATATCCTACATGATGCTCCTTCAAAAATTACCTTATAGCCAAGTTCAATTAGTTGTCCTACACTTAACAGATTATGTGTCAGATCTGGAACATGATAGACAATGTGTATGTCTTTCTTTACATCTTGTTTAGTAAGAATAAGGACAATTCCTTTTCCTTGAACTTTGACTAAAGAATCATTTCCAAGTGTGATATCAAATGAAATTGAAGAATCAATGCATGAGATTAAATCTTTGTTACCTGTCATGTGATTGTTACAACCACTATCCAACAACCAGAGATCTTTATGTTGTTCTTCAGTCTTGTGGCATGAGAAAAACATACCATCTGAGGTTTCTCCTTCATGATTTGAGACATGTGTTGTAATGTACCCCAAATTTCCAAAATAAAATAAAATAAAATTGATAGGTGCATTAATACTTCTTTACTCAAATATACTTAATTGTATAAAAACTATAATTGTTTCTATCGGAATACGAAGCCTACTTATTCATAGTTACAAGCGACTAATAACAAGGTAGTTAACCTCCTCATGAAGTTTCCACTTATTAAACTAATATGGTACGTGTCATAACAAATTGTTCTAACAAACTAGAGTTTAAAACTACTCTTGGAAGAAGTGAAATCTGATTCTTTCAACAAGTCCAAAGTAATTCTATCCTAACATGCTTCTTCCTTTGTAAAGGAAAAGGTACTTGTTAAAAAATTTATCTTTTATACAGGCCTCAACACCTTCCACTATATCCAACATGTGAATACCTTTAAAACTTATCGTAACTAGTCCCATACGATAAGTTCCCTTAATAAACTCTTATCGCCCATGTATTGAGTTGAGTTGGAGTTATAGTTGGGACATACAACCCTTACCCTACGTCTATGCATATGTATATACAGTCTTTATATCTATAGCCATACTAGGCAACAGATTTTTCTTGAATTTATAATATATAAATTATCATATATCTGCCCGAAGTAAATAACGATAGACACATATATCAGAGTGTATATTTATCTACTTATACAAACTTTTCCCTTACTGTATGCACATTCAAGTTAATACTTACAGACTGGTAATGTTTGTTGGTTTCTCGTTACTTTAATTATAGTAGTTACACAAACTCAATACATACTAGATGTAACAAAAAGGGTTGTTCTTGCATGTAAGGTTCAATGTTTAAGGGGGGTGCCACTTAGCCTCGTGGAACACTTAAATCGAACCTAATAAATCAACCATTCCTCACACAATTCACCCAACTTGGTAAATAAATATTGCACTAACAATGATATAAATGTGAAGTTAAATCTAGTCCATAAAATACATTTACCACTAGAGTTGTCGTTTAAACTAGGTTGGTGTCGTACTGGGCACTTGGGTAGTTGCACCAAATGTCGGATTTCCATGTCTGATCGTTCACATGGATAGTGTACCATGCATTCTTATCACACCATTCCTCCCTGTTGTAACAAGTTCGAGACTTATTCCGTCAGTGTAACCCTAAGTTTATGTGGAAAAAAACCTCCTCTGCTATATGGGCATTTGTTCCCCACGCAAAACCTCTGTGGCTTCACTCTGTGTGTATTTGGAAACATGGAGATATGACTTTCAATCCTAAACGAGACCCATCAAATCCTCTCTCTATGAAAGGTAATTTCGACCCTTTCTTCCTTATATTTTTTTGCACTTTTGAAGTTAAACTTGTTTGGAATGGTTGGTGTTTTAGCAAAGTTTTCTACCTCTTTCTCGTGGTATTTTTCCCAGTTTCTACACTGGTCTAAAACTTCCATGTTTTGTTTAGTGTTCTTACTGTAGAACAATCATTATTAGTTACATTTCCCCATAAAAATCTTGTTTTCTTTTGACTGTGGAAAAGGGCCGAAGTATTTATGCTACCTCAAGAGCATCAGTCCTAGAATCTCTTATCTCCATCTAGCAATGGCTTAAATAAAAATACTCTCAATGAATATTTACGTAGGTACTCTGTGAAAACCCTAAACGTAGTTGAAAAGGGTCACCTTCCATGCTATCTCGTTGAATATTTAAGGGGGTATTTTGTAAATCTTTGTCTATATAATCTCCCTTTGTCATTTACAGTGTGGATTTAACAATAGATTTTTCGTTTATGTTTAATATTTGAGTTCCATGTGGTGATGGTTGGGAATACAAAAATCCCTATGCCTGTGATGAAGAAGGTTTGGGTAAAACATACTGCCATAGGCGATTTATTTCTGAGTTCAATACTTGACCTTCCGTAGTATCCTGGGTACATATCAATAAAGGTAGACATATTTTAACTTTCAGATCTTTATATTATACTTATATTTGAAAAGGTATAACATGATTTTCTCACCTATAATCTCAATATCCAAACCCATGTTCTTGGGTCTTTCCTTCTGATTTCTCTATGGAACATTATATAAACTATAAATTCCTCCAGTCCATATCAAGACTTAAGGCCGAGACCTTTCTGGTACACTATTGATGTTTCAGACAGTAAGGTTTTTGTCCTGACTCATCTATAAGCATGTATCGTAATTCTATTCCTTTGTCCAATCCAGGATCACTTACTCAAAGTAGGAAATCATAGTTAAGCCTACAATATTCCTTCTTATATAGACCTTGCATTCCAAGTAACTCCTAGTAATAAAATAAGAATCGGGACCTACGCTTTCCTTTGCATATCCGGTAAATCATTTTACCATTTTGTAGGCTCCTAGACTGTGTACTAGGTGCATACAATCTAGATCTATCACCTAGGGTTTATGTCTTCGTAAGTAAAGCTATACTATACCATTGTTTGGATACGTAGTTTTATATACAAAGTTTTGATCTGTTTAACATGAAAATTTCTTAGTTCATAAAGTCTCTTAATATTTTTATAGTTTGTGACCTGTACAAACTTCTTATTTATGTGATGATTCGTCAAACGCACTCTGTATTTATGAGAATATTATACACATATTTCATCAACTAATGGTGGGTCCCTTGTCCTTTGCAAGGGTATCCATCAGCTATTCCAGGGTCCACTACTCCCCTTCGGGTTGCATACAGATCATTTCTCAAAGCCGATGTGGACTGCTTCTATGCCAACATTAAGCTAAGTATCACTTTATTTGCTTAATAGATTTATTTCGGTTAATTATCCCTTATTACCATTTTGTTAATTCTCACTCTTTCCTTTTTGCAGGTCTTAACCACTCTACTCAAATGGATCTACTAATTCTCCTCACTCTCAAGGTATTCGAGTTCTGACTCACGGTGTTAAATTTACATTTTCAGGTTCAAATCGTAATAGTATAGAGTTCTATATTAAGGCACTATCATTATAATGGATTTTCCCTAGATAACCTGGTTACTTGTAATTTGAAACCTTCAGGGAAAGGAACAGATTTCGAACAATTTGAACAAGGGAGAAACCCCAAGAAAAAAGTTTCTTTTATTTCGATTTCAACAGCTATGAAGATATGTATTGGAATTTACTTATGGGTTTGCTAAAAACAAAGGATCCATAATATTCTGTGTCTTTTATGTAGACTATATGATAGAAAAGCACTTGAATCTCATGTAATTCAAAAAGACGACCCCAGGTCTTCTGTGCGTGAATATATTGGATACTTTTATTTCAATCCTATGTACATAGTTATATAGCCATAACTATATATATGTCTATCTCCTTTCTGTATTTTCCTACCATAATTTTGTTTGGCATTGTATATTTTAAATACCCCTTAAGTGAATATCTACGTATATATATATATATATATATATATATATATATATATATATGGTACAGATTTTGGTTATCATCGTAAACTATTGTTCTATAGGTTGAATACAAACCTTTAAAGGCATAGATAAACTTTCCTGCAGTTTTATTGTAATGATTATTTATGCATACTTATCCTTAACCCTACATTCATACTTGTACCACAATATTTCTAATAACAACCACAGATCGAAACTAATATTTGTTTTCCTGTTGCGGTCTGGAGAGTGCATCATATGAATAGGAAATATTTCATACATTTGTCAATAGCTAACACACACAACAGTTTTTTTTTAACTCTATTTAATAAATAAATTCACACCGTAAAGACTTGTCCTATGATTCACTTCATTCTACCAGCCAATAATCCAATAAAATAATTCACCAAGTATTAGGTAGATATAGAAATAAATCATACAGAATTACAATAGATATACTATTTCAGTCATTAAATCAAAATGACTTCTGTTTAGAGGGTTAGTCAACAGAAATAAGTCACCCAGAACTGTATAGATGTAATGCTATCAGCCATTTAAATCAAGAAACATATGACCAGAGAAAGAGTAGATGAACATATCTGAACAAGTTTGTCGAACAACAAATGGAACAACCATGTTCCTCCCAACCTTAGAATGGAACAACCAATGGTACTTGCTTCGTTCACCCCCTAGCCTACCCTTGAATCCATGGGGGCGAACTACAGAACTCCTCCTCGGCAATTTTCCTTCAGTTTCAACAACTTCTCCATGCCTCACACTCAGAAAATAGTGTTCATAACAACAAGAGATAATTATTTCCCCACAGCATACTAGGAAACAACTTGCTTCCTCTCATATGCTATATATCAAAAGCAATTTTTCCTAGGTCTCTTTCCCCCTTGGGAATTTTCATAGCTATCCAAATCCCTGATTTTTAGGGGCTACCAATGGCCAAATTCTTGATTTTCCACTTGTCACATTCATCCCTAATGTACTTCCAACATGTTCCCCTCTCATGGAGTCATGGTCAGCTGATTTAATTGTTCTATGCAGTTCTTCTTTATGGCGCTTGTTGTCTTCAATGATCTTTTGAGCATATTTTGCTCTCCAAGCTTTGTGAAGAATCTTGTGTTTCGTGTTCTCGTCTGCAAGACAATGTAGGCTCTGTGCTTCTTCAGATCGAGCTACTCTCCAAACTATGTGAAGAGGCTTAAGTCTAAAGCTCTGATACCATGATAATACCATGATAAAATGAGAAGCAAAGAAGATAATAAGGAGAAAATGAAATTGGGAAAAACAGAAAGTGAGCAGAGCATTTAGTATTGAATATATAACTCAGCTAAATAGGCTCAAGCAAAGAAAGAAACAAAACAAGAGATCATAATTAACTCGTATAGTGGCCAAGATAGCTAGTAGTGTACAGTCACATATTGTTGAGGTTAGATATATATTTAACATTTTTGACAGAGTATTTTAAGAATATTCAAAAAAAAAATTATGCAAATGATTATAATTTTGTCGATTTCGATAACACAAAAGGTCTAAGTAATTCAATCTCTAGGCCTCAAGCTTGATTTATTACTAAGAATTTTCTAAAAGATTATGTGGCTCAAGCATCTTCTCAATCTACATTAGAGAGGAAAATTAAAAGAAAAAGAAAGATTATGCGGAGAATATAAAGAAAAAGAAAGATTATGTGGCTCAAATTTCCTCGATGATTTTACTAGCTAGGGTTTTTATATTACAAAAAGCTAAAATATACAAAGATTACTTTAAAACAATTTGATGCTTTGAGTCTTTTTGACAGAGTATTTTCAGAATCCTTAAAGAAAAAATTATGAAAAAGATTATAGTTTTGTCCATTTGGTTAACACAAAAGGTCTAAGTAGTTCAATCTGAGGCTTCAAGCTCTATTTATTACTAAAAAATTTCTAAAATAATTATGTGGCTCAAGTATTTTCTCAATCTTCTTTAGAGTGAACAAGGAAAAGAAAAAGAAAGATTATGGGGGTCAAATTTCTTCGTTGATTTTAAGAGCTAGGGTTTTATATTACAAAACACTAAAATATACAAAGATTAGTTTTAAAAAATGTTAAGCTGTGTTATAGGGTTTTATATTACAAAACACTAAAATATACAAAGATTACTTAAAAAAAAATGTAAACCTGTGTTGTGTTTTGCTCATCTTCTTTCAAAGGCATTCCCTCCAGGGAAATAGTAAATAAATTTGCGAAATAGTAAATAAATTTCCCTGCTTTCGCCCTTCCACAGCCAGAACATATTCAATTTTTCATCAATTCATTGAAAATCAATTAAGCAGGCCATTATCAGTATCTTTCTTTATGGAAAGAAATGAGAGAAAGAACAAAACGCTCAAATATACAAAGATTACTTTAAAAAATTGAACCTATGCTGTGTTTTTGCGGGTATTGAGCTCATCTTATTTGAAAGGAATTCCCTCCAGCGAAATGGTAAATTAATTTTCCTGCTTTCGCCCTTCCATAGACAGGACATTTTCCATTTCTCATCAATTCAGCGAAAATATATTATGCATGCCATTATCAGTATCTTGATTTTATGGAAATAAGTTGATAAGATTGATCGGGCAACAGTTGCATTTGATCAAGGTGGCCAGGCGATGAGAGGTGGGCTACGCGCCTATGTAGCATGTCTCTTGCATGAAAGTTTCCTTGACACAATAAGCACCTCGACTACAGGAGACCTCGCCTGAGGAGAGTATGTATGGAGACGTCAGCTGCAGAGAAACCTCTGAAGAATATCCGAGTGTTAGAGGTGCAGTCAACGAACAACTAGTACAAATCATCAAGCTACCAACTCATCACTATAGTACCTGCACTGCCCTTGGCAGGGAATAATAAAATGTTGCAAACATCACTCTATTCATTTTCAACGAACATATTCAATTGAAAAAGAAAAAGCGCTTATTTAAAAAAAGAAAAACAGTAATCTCCTTACTCGTTCTTACATTATTAATTCCCTTAACCATTCTTCCATTATTAATTTATTAATTCCCTTAACCAAAACTTTGAGCGCAAAATGATGGCTGCTGCATAAAAGACAATGACATGCAATATTTTTGGTAAAATGATAAATTTGTTTCATAATATATTTATGTTTATTATTAGTTCCTTGATTATTTATGTTTATTACTAGTCCCAGACAAGGGACTATAGGGATGAGCTCGACTGGTTGAATTTGAATGAGAATTAATTGGGTTGATTTTTAAATATTTTTTTACTTTAGTTTAATGTTTTTTATAATGTTTTTTGTATTTTTTTAATTAAATAATAAAACCAAATGTATTTAATTGGTTTTATATTTTGAAGTCTTTTATATCGGTTATATATTTTGAAGTATATTTTTTATAAAACTAAATATTGAGTAATTGAATAAAGTGTGGACAACATATTCTTAATAGAATGCAACTAACACTACTGTAGTTGATGATTTTTGAAGTATATTTTGTATAAAACTAAACATTAAGCAATTGAATAAAGTTGCATAACATATTCTTAATAGGATGCAACTAACACTACTATAGTGGATGATTCACCTGTGATAGAGAATTTCAAGGAAAATGTGTTTCTTTCTACTTCATTCAAAGAAACAAAATAATTAAGAGGATAAATAGTTGATAACCAATCTATGAATAAATTATCCAATGCCTTAGATGTAGATATGCTCTAGATGTTTGAGATATTTTGAAGAATCTTTCACAACATTTAGTAGTACATGAAAATAACTTTAAACGATATGTGGGAGATATTCTTATATAGGAAAAAATTTCAAGTTTATAATATAAATTCTTGTTCATTTTACATGCGATCACTTATTTCTATGTTTTAGTAGCCTTGTATACACAAAATTATAATACTTATAATATAAATTCTTGATTATTGTATATATGTGTTACTGTATTGTTTCTATATTTTGTGGCCTTGGTCAATTTAAGGTCACTTTATTTTACAAATTGGTGGTTTTGGGTATTGTCACTAAAAAATTATTTTGTTTATCTCTAATAAGACATTGAATTGTTAAATTTTCATTTAGTTTGTTGTAGGAAAGTTTAAAGTACATCTTGATGTTTATAACTCTTAAAAATTAGTGATTTGAATGGCATTTTGATATGTTTATATAGAAAGTTTTTATATCATAAAAATAACAAAATTGTATTATCTTGTCTTTAAAAATTAACATAAAGTTTTTTTGTTTCCTTGGACATGATAACCACATTTTTAAAATTCCATTTAACTCACTTTGCAAAAATTCTTTCCTATATGAATGGAAAAAATTGAGAATACATACCGGGTTTCAAATTTTTTGTTTTAATATCATTATAAATGAAGTGTTTAAATAAAAATATATAAATGTCATATATGTGGTCATGGTGAATATGAGAGTTAATACTAGTTTGGAAGATATTGTTAATATTTGAAATGAAAATAATCTTCTTTTAATCAGAAACCATAAATGGAACAAGGACCATAAATATAACAAGTTGTAGTATTGGAAAAAAACTAAATTGAAAGTGTGGTGATAAGTATTAATTTTTTTTTAGGCCTTTTCAATTTTAAATATTTAAATATTATTTAAATAGTTATTATGTTGCAATATGGATAAAAGATGTTATTGAAAAATACATTCTTTAAATACACTTTGTTACTTACCAACAAAAATTAAAATAAAAATTGTCAATAAAAATTACTATACAATTTTTTGAAATTTTTTTTATACAATTTTATGAGAAGAGATTTAGTGATATGTAATCTTCATATGAACATATATACGACAAATCAAATGTATTTCTAATATATTCATCCAAACTTTCGCTAGAGATAGATCAATCCCCATCTTGATAAAATCTTATCCACGATGAGAAAATGAATATACGGGGCTAATGTGGGTTCTATTCCCCTTTTTTAACACACTACCTCATATCACGGAGAACCATGATGAAATTGCAAGTTCAATACAACATGCACATAGTTTTGGTGAATCAATGTCCACGATTATATATCATTTTAATATATGGAAAGTGAGAATGATATTAATAAACATTTTTTTGGTTTTATTTATTTTAGGTTGATTTTTGATATACCATTTTGATACATGGAAAGTGAGAATGATGTTAATAAACAATTTTTTTGGTTTATTTTAGGTTGACTTTTTTCATTAAAGAATTTGATTTACCAATACATAAGTAAAGTTTTTAATTTCTAATATATAAATTTGTCTTTAGTTTCTAATATATAATTTTTTGTAAATTTGTAATTTTAAATTAGTTAATTCATCTTATTATATAAACATAATATAAACATAAGGGTATAAATTGATTGTATCAATTTAATTAATATGAGCGTATGTTCAATACAACATGGACATACATAGTTTTTGTGAATCAATATCTATGATTATATATCATTTTAATACATGGAAAGTGAAAATGATATTAATAAACTTTTATTTTCGTTTATTTATTTTAGGCTGATTTTTTTACATTAAGGGATTTGATTTTCCAATATATAATTAAAGGTTTTAATTTCTAATATATAATTTTTTGAAAATTTGTAATATTAAATCATTTTTTTTTATTGAAGTTATCTTATCATATAAACATCAAGGTATAAGGTGATTTTATTATATTAATTTGGCTATTAATATAAGTGTATAAATGGTCAATTTTCACTAGCATATTTGGTTTTCATTTGTGAGGTGACTCGAGTTCAATACTCTTACGATATGTTTAGTCAGGGGGAGACACCCAAAAATAAATCCATGTGAAGATCCCCGGGTGATTTTGATGGCTTAGATGTGTAACATCCCGATCTTGCATGCATTGAGTGAACTTATCCTTGAGGACACTTGCTTGCAAGTCATCCAGATTATTATACTATAGGTCATTCGATTATGATTATGAGACATTATGGATTAAGGATATGTTATTTTGTTGTATTCACATGGAAAGGTGTTATTGAATGGGTTATCCTGAGTGTACAGGACTTTGGACATTGAGGATGCAGAAGCATTGATGAAACCCCTTGGACTCTGGATCGAGTCAGGGAGAGGACTGTTGGGTTTGAATGTTATTGATGTGTGACATGTACATATGAATAGAGGTTATGATGATTGATTAATGTTGCTGACATGATTCATTGATGGATGCATTCTGATGAGAGCTTATCGACCAGACTCACATGTGGAGTAGAGGAGTCACGCAAGACAACAAGAGACTTGAGGGAGAGGTGTGGTAGCAACCCTGACACAGCCTACTAGCACTCCCACCATGGCTCAAACTGTAGGTTAACGATTACCTAGTTCGAGAAGACCCAAGATGCCATGAAGGAAGACTGTGACAGTCGCTCACGATGATTATAAGGGGCGCGCAATAAGGTAGGGGCCTTATTCCTTAGAGGCCTTAGTCTCCAACAAGATCACCTAGTGGAGTATTGAGTCCAGGGGTTTTTTACGTCTACCAAAGTCAGTCAAGAGGATAGTGGCACCCTTGGAGCACGTAGTGCGTCTTGAAGGGCATGTCACACAAGGAAAACAGAAAGAGGTGAGTGGCACCCTTGGAGCATGTAGTGAGTCCTAAAGAGCACATTGTGCAAGGAAAACGAAAAGAGGCGAGTGCCACCCTTGGAGCACGTAGTGCATCCTAAAAGGCACATCATGCAAGGAAAATGAAAGGAGGAGAGTGGCACCCTTTGAGCACCTAGTGTGTCTTGAAGGGAATGTCATGATTTTAACTAGTAAGTGAATAAACTGAGTCAGCCTTAAAATGAATGATGTAATAAGTAAGAATTAAAAACAATTTTTTCTAATAAAAATGTCGCCCAACCTAGAGAAATTAAAACCTAGGTCTAAGTAGAACATGTGGTCAAAAAATAATAATAAATAAACATGTAACAAGAAGGGGGGTAAGAAATTCAAATTAATTTATTAAACTCAAATTATCATGGAGGATTAAAATTTTAAAAAGGGAAATGGTTGTTTTTATCTATTTTTGCTAATTTAATTTTAGTTAAAAAA
This sequence comes from Picea mariana, assembly GCA_032191745.1. Taxonomy (NCBI): domain Eukaryota; kingdom Viridiplantae; phylum Streptophyta; class Pinopsida; order Pinales; family Pinaceae; genus Picea; species Picea mariana. Next base: position 15,405 of record JASDQU010240079.1, read on the forward strand.
AAGGAGGGTAATTGGTTGTTACATCTACACTTGCTAAATCAATTTTTAATTAAAGAAGAAAAAGGGTAAATGGTTGTTTTATCTACACTTGCTAAATTGATTTTTAGTTAAAAAGCAAAAAGAGGGAAACTTAAAAGAAATAGGAAACTTAAAGAAAAAGAGGAAACCTAAAAGGGGAAACGTAAAGAAAAAGATAAATGTCTAACTTAGTAATGAATATTGCCTTGGGAACTTGTTATTTATGAACTCAACTAGGAATTAAGTAAGACATAAGTCATTTAAGATTTGTAAGGGAATATTGGGACACCAAGGAGCGTTTTTAGGAATCATTTTAGGTGGGTGAGGGAAATAGGAATATTTAATTAATAAATAAAATTTATTTTCTGGTACAACTAGGGGATGGGTGACATGTGTACGGGGTAGGATTTTCCTAATTAAAATTAATGAAAAAAGAATTTAATGATAATTTGGGAAACTAGTTACTTAAAAACTCTATAAAAAGGATGGAGGAGTATGGGGCTCATCTTTATTGCGTAACATTACGCTACTGGATTTTTCCTTGACTGAACTTTCTCTTCTGGGAGTTGGGATACCTAGCTCGAGTAACGAGTGGTAGCTCAAACTTGCGAGGCGAGTTGGGTGCTAGTTGTTCTCAGGTATTGTGTGTGTGGCCCCTTTGCATCTTGGGGGGCTTAGGGGGAAAAAGAGTACCCCTAGCGTTGGTTGGGAGGCACTATTGAGGTCACATTGGTCAGCAAGTTGGAGATGGACAAAGTGCACGTGGAACAAGGTCCTCGGAGCATTAGCATTTGGCGAAAGTATGCTTGTTAAAGTTGTTACTTGAAATGAAATTTAATTTACATGTGTTTGATTTTCTGTATTCAGTTGAGTATTTCATTGCCATGAGATTTCTAGTACATGCATTCCTATGGTACTTGTAATCCTTTTTTCATTGATATATTCAGTAAATACCTTTTCTATCCACCGTAACCTTTAATTATGATTTATTGTCTCTTGCACATGGCCAGAATGAGCCCCAGACTCAAAACCTTGCCTGTGTTCTTATATCTCCTCCATGCATTTTCCTTATTCCTTGATTTCTCCTTTAATTCATTATTTGTTTCTCCACGAAGAAGATATGGATGCATTTTGTGTTTTTATATATTTTCCCTTATCCTTAAGTTATTGGTTCGTGCCTGAGCAATTCGTCAGGATCCAAATCGACTATCATCACTCCAGTGCTCAAAGACCTATAGATTCAAATGCCCTACTTTCCTATGCATGGATAATAAGTGAACGAT
>JASDQU010240084.1:19719-32292 GCA_032191745.1 Picea mariana
TTAGTAAGTTCTCCATTAAATTTATTATTTAAATAATTTCTTTTGCATCCTCTTTGACTTATAGTACACTCATCACTTCACTTTATTATTTAAATAATTTCTTCTTTGCAAATGCTTTGACTACTTTGACCTTTTGGGACTTCTAGATGACTTATGAGAGTTATCCAACTTCACATGGACATAACTCTCTAATCGTGAGGAGTTATGTGACCTTCCATATACCACCAGAAATGGAATGACATGTATTATCCATCTAGAATAGTCTTTTTTTCAAATATATTAAAACTCATACCATTATACATCAAACAAACTTGGGTCCATTACCCAAACCTTTGTGCTACCGAAATTCACTACCAGACTTTATTCAAGAGTTGACATCAATGAAAACCAACCCAATTAATCAACAAATATAACATATTTTTTTAACATATAGATAGATCTGTTGTACATGATCATTTTATATGTTCCTGGGAACTTTCTTTCAGACTTTAATAACCTGAGACCTTCAATAACTCAATATTTCATGGATTTTCCAACTGTACACGCCCTTTTATAATTCCATCCCATGGACTTATGTGACCTTTTCCACGAAATCCCACGTACACCTAAAAAACTAGGGTTTTTTTCAGTATTTCTACAACTCCAAAATGTTTTATGCCAACCCTTCTTGCTACCTCAGAGTTGTGTAACTTCAGATGTATGAATGAGTAATTGCAATAAACCTTACACAATAACATATATTCAATGTGTTGAATAGGTGCTAATAGGATACGCTTTCTCTCTTATTTATATTCTCCAAGTATCTTCCTCTAGGGGTTACCTTCTAACCAAATTAACCCAATTTTCTTGTTTTAGGGATAACCCACTTCTAACCACTTGTCCACTTACGACCACTTTATCCACAAGTATTAAACTCACCACTTCTAGTTGCAACTAATTTATTTTTAATTATTTTCTCTTTGCAACAACTTAATTCATGATTATATCATAGTTACAACCACTTTGACTAGTAAACTTCTTCTAGGAGATTCTAGAATAAATTGACTTATTTGACCTTCTAGGGGATTTTAGATAACTCATGACGGTTCTCCAACTTCACAAGGACATTACTCTCTAACCTTGAGGAGTTATTTGTAGTTCCACATATCATCGGAAATGGCATGACATGTACTATCCATCTAGAATAGTATTACATAAAAATACATTGATCTTCATACCTTTATACCTCAAACAATATTGATTCCCTTAATCATACATTTGGGGCTGCTAGAATGTGCTAGCGGACTTGATTCAAGGGTTGAAATCAATGACGACCAACACAATTAATCAAAAATCTCCCCCTTTGGCATTGATGGCAACACTTTGATGCAACATTGAATTCATATCGCTCCTTCTCCCCCTATGACCGTCACCCCCCTAGAATCATGCCTTTGTTCTCTCTCTCCAAGCATATAACTCTCTATCCATGCATCTGAGAAAACTCTCTCCCTTTGAAATCAATGGAAAAGGTAACTTCCTATCGGGGCTTCTCCCCCTAACTGAACTATCCTTGGGGCTACTCCCCTTGACTGAAATCTTCCTAAAACTGCTCCCCCAAAATGAACTATCCTCTTTATGGTGATTCCTCATGTAAATATAAGACATATAAGAATATAATTCAAAATTCATTATGGGGTAGAAACTATGCCAAGTTTCTGATGAATATAATCAAAGGCTTCCGTTCGAAGCAATTTTGTAAATATTTATGTAATGTGTTCTTTGGTGCCAATATACTCAACCTGAATTTTCTTCTTTGCAACCTGTTCTCGTAGAAAATTATACTTTATTGGAATGTGCTTCATCTTGGATTGCATCACTAGATTCTTTGAGATACAAATGGTGCTTATATTATCACAATATATCAGAATGGGCTCATGATATTCAACCTATATATATGTCAAAGTTTTTTTCATCCATAGAACCTGTATACAACATTTTGATGCTACAATATACTCTACTTCGACTATAGACAATGATACTGATGAATTTTTTGTTATTTAGCCAAGATACCTAACACTCACCCAAGTAGAACATTGCTCGACATGTACTTCTTTGGTCATCAATGCAACCTGCCCAATCTGCATCTCTGTAGGAAATAAGTGATATATATTTTCCTTTTGGATACCATAATCCAAATTATTTTGTACCCTTTAAATATCTGAATATTCTCTTTACTGCTAGAACATGTGATTCCTTTGGTGCTTCTTGAAATCATGCCACCTGTCCAACTGCCTGCATTACATCTGGTCTAGATGTTGTCACATAATTTAAGATGCTAATCATTGAACCGTATTGCCTCTGATAAGTAGCCTTTAAATCATCATATTTACTTAACTTGCAACTAGTTTTCATAGGAGTATTGATTGGTTTGCAATATTCCATTCCGAACCTCTTTAGCATTTCTTTGATATACTTGGTTTGAGAAATAAAAATTCCTTGGTTGCTTTGACATATATAAAGACCCAAAAAGAAGGATAATTCTCTAAGTAATAATATTTCAAATTAATTATGCATATCCTTTGCAAATTTCTGGCTCATCTTGTCATCATAACTTCCAAATATAATATCATCAACATAAACTTCAATTAACAAAATACTATCTTGATTTACCTTGATGTAGAGGTTGTTGTCTGTATTTACTTTCCCGAACCTTTGCTACTGCAAATATCTATCTAGTATGGAATTCCATGTTTTGGGGGGCTGTTTGAGACCATACAAGGCCTTCTTCAACTTTCAAACATAATTTTCAATCTTTGACAATTGAAATCCTTCTGGTTTCTCAATGTAGACTTCTTCTTCTAGATCCCCATTCAGGAACGATTATTTCACGTCCATATGATACACTTTAATATTCTTGGAGCATGCATAAGAGAGGATCAATATGATTTATTTCATTCTAGAAAATGGGGCAAACGTCTCTTCAAATTCGATACCTTCAACCTAAGCATATCCTTTACATACCAATCTATCTTTGTTCCTAGTAACATGTCCATTTTCATTCAACTTTTTTTTCTCAAGACCCACTTTGTGTCGATCACATTATTGTACCTTATCCTTGGAACCAATTCCTAAGTGTCATTCTTCTCTATCTGATTCAACTCTTCATCCATAGATTTTATCCAAAATTCATGCTTTCTGTCTTCTTCAAATCTTCTTGGCTCAATCAAGGATAAGAGTGTTAGGTGTAGTTGTTCTAGTGAACAAAATATTCTTCTAGTCTCAACTCCTTCATTTTTGTCCGCTATAATATGATCTGATGGATGATTCTTCTATATTTTTTTGCTAGGTGTCTTTGGAGGTACTTGTTGTTCTTTCTCTTCTACTTCTAACTGATCTTATTCATCTTACCCTTCTGCTACTTCTTCATCCCTTGCTTCTTCTTCATGAACCTGTTCCATTGACTCATTTTCTTATTCCTTTATTTTCCATCCACTTGTCTCATCAACCATCACATTGATGCTTTCCTAAAATTTGTTGAGTATTATCTTGAAACATTTGTATGCTTTCCTTGTGCTTGAATATCCAACAAGTATGACTTTATCCACTTGAGAATCAAACTTTCCCATTCTTCCATCTTCTCTTTTGATGTAGCATTTTCTTTCAAAAACTTTGAAGTGCTTCACATTTGCTAGTCTTCCTTTCCATAGCTCGTAGGGAGTTTTATCATTGTTGTTTATGAGCATTACTATGTTTTGAATGTGAACTGTTGTATGCACTACATGTGCCCAAAATACATCTGTCAACTTGGAATCCATTAACATAGTGCAATTCATTTCATGTACTATCTTGTTCTTCTTTTTGACAACTCCATTCTATTAAGGTGTCCTAGCAACAAAGAATTTCCTTTTTATTCCACGCTTTCTGCAAAAAACCATAAATTTGTTTGAAGTAAACTCTCCTCCATTATCATATCTCAAACATTTGACTTTTGAATCCATTTAATTTTCAACCATTTCCTTGTATATCTTGAAGTTCTCGAATGCTTATGAATTCTTCTAGAGAAAAAAAACTGTAGTCATCCTTGTATAATCATCAACCAATAACATAAAATAGTGCTTACCTTTTAAACTCTTTGTTCTAGTTGGTGCAACTAGATTGATATGTACAATTTCCAGTGGTCTTGTTGTGGAGTATTCCTTTGATTTTAATTTGGTCTTTGTTCCTATAGATGTTGCTTGAAGTTCTTATAAATGTTGCAACCAATATTCCTCAACCTTCTTTTCTTATGATTTATCTCATACTTATGTGAATCAAACACAAGTTTGTGACCTTGTTCACACATTTGACTTAGACTTAGAATATTATGATTCATATATTCCACTAGTAGAACATTTTCTTCCTTGGTATCCTTGTTTCCAATTTTGACTATGCCTCTTCCAATGATTCTAGATGAGTCGTCGTTTCCAAAGGAAACTGATCCATCTATTTCCTTTCTCAAGGATAGAAACCTATCATCATCACATGTCATGTTCTTTGAGCAGGAACTATCAACATACCAACCATGTTTCTTTTGTTTAACTTGTATAGAAAGTGTGCATTCTTCATCGTTGAACTGATTCCGATTTCTTATCCATATTCTTTGAGGTTCATGTCTATGACTGTTTTTATTCTATTGTTATTCTCTTGAAGGAAATGTCATAATAAATATTTGACCATGTGTCCAAAGTTGTTTCACTTGTAGCATTCAATCTCAGTACTCAAGGATTCAAACATGTTGTAGCTTATGTTCTTTGTTTCACTCATCCTTCTTGAATAATCATTTCATGCATAACTTTCATCATTGTCTTTGTTCCTGTTATTAGTTTTGTAATTCACAGCCTTATGTCCAAAATTGTTACATGAATAACATAAACCAAGAAATATAGTTTGATACCTGGGAGTTGTAGGTATTCTAAAATGAGTTACTCTTTTGAATGCTTCTTCTTCTTGAGGCCTTCTTGTTTCTAACTGTCACTGATTATGAAATATGAATCTTCTGGGTAGAGTAGTGTCTATGTGATCTTCCTTGTAAAAATTTGTGTCTCTTCCTATTCTTGTTTAGTGCCTTATTCATTGGAATATTCTACTGACATGAATATAACCTTTTCTGTATCACTTTCACTAACTTCATCTTTGTCTGATGAGGTGCTATCTTCCTTGGTGAAAAGCATTTTCTTGAGAAATCTATTTTTGGTTCTTTTTCCTTTGTATATTTGTTTTATATTTGAATCATCTTCTTCATTCCTTTTATTTTTCTTATGGAGACATTTGTTAGTGAAATGACCAATACCATCACAATTAAAACAAATCAATGGAATCTTACCTCTATGTTTTCCATCGGTTCCCTTTTTTTCAGTATTCTAATGAAGTTGGATACTTCTTCATAGTCTTCTGAGATGTCACTTTTGTTTCTATCTTACTTTGCCTTTTTCTTTGACTTCTTGGATGATTTGAATGCTTCTTCTTTTGTAATTGGATTCTCTTGTTTAGTTCTCATTTCATGTGTTGTGAATATTCCATGTAGCTCATCCATGCTTATGGAATCTAGATATGTTCTTTCTTCTATTACTAATATCTTAGGATCAAATCTCTTTGGAAGAGATCTTAGTACCTTTTGAATGATTATAGATTCATCAAATTCTTCTCCCAATCCTTTAATTGTATTCACTATTTCATCAACTCATAAAAAATAAGCTACAATATTCTCATCTTCCTTCATCTTCATCTTTTCAAATTGACCTTTGTAAGTTTGAAGCCTCGCTTCCTTGAATTTTTCATCTCCTTCATAAACATTATGAATTTTGTCCCAAATCTCCTTTGTGAAGCTGCAATGCATAACTATGACATATATTGAATCAACCAGGCCATTTAGAAGTTAATTTTTGGATTTTGAAGTTAGACTGAGTTTCCTTCCATTTTCATATGTTGGAGGAATGTAGGTTATTTATATCCTTCTACAATTGATTTCCAAACCTCAAATCCCTGTTCTTGTACATATGTTTTCATCATTCTTCTCCAGAATGCATAGCTTTTTCAATCAAACTATAGTATTCCATTTTTATACATATGGTTGCTCTCCATGTTCTACCTTTCAGTGGTTAAACTGATTTTTGAAGGAACCTACTCTGATACCAATTATTAGATTACTGAGATGGGGGGTGTGAATCAGTAATAGATATTTTTAATCCTTTTTAACCAAAGTATATAAGTGTTGTTTATATTTATGTCAATTTACCATTGTCATTCGACAAGTTCATAATAAATGAACCATGAACAATGAGCAATCATACACATACAAAGTACAACCATATTTTTACGTTGAAACCCAATGCGAAAGAAAACCACAAAATGATTTTTATTATATGTCTTTAAGAATTACTTTCATTGGAAGCACCAAATTCCTTTGTTCTCCAGCTGCAACTAGAAGGAGGCTCCAACCTCCTATATTTTTAGGCTACAACCTAAGGGAAGATCAAACTCCCTAATTATATGGCTACAACAAGAAGGATGATACAACCCCCTATGTTAGTCGGCTACAACTGGAAGGTGGTTACAACGACCTATCCTTTCGCTGTCCAACTGCCCTGAAATATAAGTGAAATGATGAAACCACTGCCACATTGTCACTGTGAGATATACCACTGTAAACCTATACCAATTTGTACCAACCACCTGTAACCAAATTGTACCAATATCCTGTAATCAACCTGTACCAGAAATCATCATGTACCAACAAATACCAAAAGGTATGTGAACAATATATGCTGCATCTCACGTATGTACATGATGTTGAAAATACTAGGACAACTGAGGCAGGGGGTGAATCAGTTGTTACTGTGTTTAAACAATTTATGACTATTCAACCAATTTTTTAAGCTCTTCCAAGTGACTATCAATATTATACAACATATGAACAACATGAGTAATGAACATTAGTCACACATAATATATACACAGAGAAAAATTTTCACAAGGAAACCCATAAAGGGAGAAAACCTCTTCTTCTTTGAATGATGGGAAGTCTTTGAAGTTTTGTACATCATCTATGTTTGAGCACCAAATGAAAGTGAGGCAACTATCTCTATTTTACAAGATCCAACTTGTTGAGAGCACCAACTCTCTGGTTTCTCTAGCACCCATTAAAAGGAAACACCAACTCCCTGAGTGTTCTAGCACCAACTATATGGAAGCACCTACTTCCACTTATAAAAGAATCAACTTGTATACAAAAAACTCTGTGTTTTCCTAAGCACCACCCTGTTTTTCTAGACACAACCAGATGAAAGCTCCAACTTTCAATATTCAAGCACCAACTTGAATAATAGAGGACTACAATCCTCCCTAGCACCACCCTATCTCCCTGATTAAGAATAAATGATTGAATAACAAACAATACAGGTATCTCACTTCTTACCCCTTCTTTTCTATTTTACAATTCTTCTCTGCTTCTATATGTTCTGCAATTCTTCTCTACTTTTATCCGTTATGCAATTCTGCTCTTCTTCAAACTGTTCTGTAATTCTTCTCTTACTTCTGTCTGTTCAACATCTCTAAGTTTTATCTCACACTATGCATACTATAGTTTTACCTTTCTTACAGTTCAACTCATTTTTCAGTTCGAACAACCAACCTCCTACAATAATTGCATTTCCATTTTATCCTATTCCACCTATTCAGTTACACCTTGAATCTCCAAGAAAACGCATCGACAATTGAATTGCCAAACGTACAAGAACTATGATTCAGTTCTGCTAACTGAATCGTAACTGATCAATTAACTGTGATGTGCAATAGTATCCCTTCGATCATATTCCCAATTAATCAACACCATTGGATTAATTCTACAGGGTCTCGCATTTATCTCATATGCCCACTGGTTGTGACCAAATGCTAAGTAGAATTGATTTCGTAATTTCGCATTTTAGCATTCTTGTGATGAAGGGTCTCAACTCTCCATATCGCGATCTCCGAAACTTCGAAAATAAAAGAGCTTAGCTGGACTAGCTCCTTCCCTTCTCATGATCATCAGCGGTGAGTTGGTGCTTATCCACAAATCTCTTCACGATTCACAACTTCAGGACTCCTATGATGAAGAGTCTCGACTCTTTATGTCGCGATCACTGAAATGGAGCTTCACTGGAATGTCTCCTTCCCTTCTCGTGACCATGCGCTATGAACACTCACCAAACAAATGAGATCTTCGTGATTTCTCACTTTTATATTGAGTCTCATTGAATCCTCCAAATCCTGGTATCTGAAACTCCAAAATGGAGACAGATCAACAATCCACACTCTCCCTTTGATCGAAAACTCAAATTAAATCATGGTTTCGTGTTTCGCGATTTCAAAGGATAGAGAACCTCCTTCCTTTGAATTTCTAGTTAGTGAAAAGCTGACCTCTCGCCACGTGTAGTCTGCATCCAACTGCCCATGACCCTCGATCCAAGGGTTCATATCAATCCTCGATATGACGACCCAGATCATTTCGAGATATCGCATATCGTGAGTTCCCACACCATGCTCTGTTGACTCCTCCAATGTGCAAGTTAGCAAAATTATAGTTGCTCACCACATGTCCTTCTTGAATATGGACGGTCCTCCTACTTTTGGGACTTTGTAAGCCCACTTCATCTTTCACATAAATATCGTGCTCCTTCTTATGGATCCAACGATGCTCGGTCTTCAGGCTCAGATATGACACCTGAGATTTGTTCTCTTCTACTACGCACTCCTCCTATCTGAATTCAAATCTAACGGTCATCAGGAATTTTGATTGGGATTCAACGATCACTGTTGTTGCTCATTGTTGATCATTACCATGCCATTATCGCTGTGATGATGATCTCACTGATCTGCGCCATCAATGACAAACATGCACACATTGCCTTCTGTCTGTAAGTATGCCAACACGTGACCTGTCTATATTGCAACCTACATATGTATGCGACCTGTCTATACCGCATCCTGCATACACCTTAAAAAATATAGGGTTTTAACCCTTCTGAAACTCAGAAACTTTGTTGTCTCTATCACATCAACCTGTTACCTATCATTGTGTCCAATCTGTAGTTGTTACCTATGCATACACAATAATACATATCCCTTAACCAAGTGCATCTATGTCTCTCTAGTCATGTTTTATACATGTGTATACAATCAGTGTTGGCCCTTGACCAAGTTTTGAGGAATACTTGGTCATATTTGACTGTTTTTGGGACTTCAACAGCCTGTCAAAGACAGAGTGCCAGACGAAGCAGAGATCATGGGATCTTGACCCACTTTTTGGGTTTTGGGACAATGTAATGGGAAAGGGATGTTGGACGGTGGGTTTACCCATGCTTAGGTCCACTTTTGTAATGTATAAATAGATATCTAGGCGATGTAAGTAAGAGAGAAGATTATCCAAGGGCTTAGTGCTAGAATTGATCTATGTGATTGACTTGCAGAGCTGAGTGAAAGTATTGTAAGTGATGAGTGCACAAATTGTAAGGAGGATCTGTGCTATATCTACTCAAGGAAGGAGGGTCTGGCGAGGTGCGCATAGATCTCCTGTCCCAAGCAGAGTAGGATTTTGATAGCTTTGTGTTGTAATGAGATTGACTAAAGCTAATAAAGAAGAAGAGTTGGTGGATGTAGCCCCAGGGTGGGGGTGAACCACGTAAATCTATGTGTTATGCTTTGTTCTTTGATTCAATGTGTTTATCTTTGCTTATGCTATGTGCTTTGATATATCCACTTGTTCTCTGTGCTTCTTAGATATATATGATTTTTAGATCTGATGTGTATGAGGATGCTTAGTGCTGATCTACTAGATCTAATCTGGGTTACTATGGTTAATTTCTGAAATACTGAAGATTTAAGTGAACACCGCGATGCTCTATGTCATCTGCGAAGTATAATAAGGGTTGAATATTGATGAATGATCTATGCTAAGTGATTTCTAAGAGATACGATCACATATCTGTGTCCCAGCTTAGGTTGTAGACAATTGAGTCCTGCAAGCACCCCTACCTCAACCTCGGGTGAGACTTCATCTGCTTCGCAGGTGTTGTTGAAAGGGCCAGTAGTTAGGGTTTTGTTGGTGTATTGTTTTAGCATTGAACCCTGGGTCTGCCCCTGTGCCAACAAATGGTTCTTTTTCCAGGACCTAAAATTGTGATTGCTAGGAACTGAGGAAGAAGAAAATTTGTGCAAAAGAAAGCTCTGTGCGTAGATCTGTTTCCTTAGTGCTCAACATTTTACTCGACCTGTGAAGCTTTGTGCTAGGAGTAAGGTCAGATATGAAGAAAGGAAGATCAGATATGAGGAAAAGAAGTGAGATCTAAATGCTCAGTGCTCTAAGAGAAATAAAAGTGGAAGTTTCTAAAAGAAAGATGTCAAATTTGCAGAAATGAGGTAAGATATGTAAGCTCTGTGCTCTAATAAAGGTAAAAATAGTTAAAAAAAATTGGATCTGAAAGCTTTGTTCTCTGTAGAAGTAAGATAAGTGATTTATTTATTTTTTGTTACTAAATCATGAATCTAGGTATGTTTGATAGATTATGTCCTAGCTTGAAAACTAGGGCATTAATAGATGAAATAAATCTTGATATGAATAAATCTAATAAGTACAATGATAGATATGCTATACCTATGCATAGAAAGAATGTTTGGACTAACAAATGGATGCAGGATCCTAGAAAGAATTTTTTGCAAGCTAGCTACCATGATCCTGGTGCATAGTATAGAAAAGGTTGGGGGTCATTTAAAAAGAAGAGAGGATTAACCTTATGTTACAGTTGTAGAAGACCGAGACATCTAGCTAAGGAATGCCCTGGTGGAAAACCTAGTTGTCTCTATTGCAAATCTTTGGACCATGAAGTATTGGATTGCCCTAGAATGATTGCTAATCTTGAAAGAATGAATCTGCATGAAGAAAACCCCAAGGCAGATCCTGAAATAAAAGAACCCTATAAAGAATAAAAAAAAATATTAATACAGATAAAAGAAACTTGGAATGGGCATAAAGATGTCAGTTTATCAGAAATCTTCAAAAACAAACAGAAAATCGAAGTAAGAATAGGAGACTTTGACATAGACTATGTTCTAGATTAGGAAACACAGGTGAATATTATGACAGAAAGAACTTGAGAAACCCTAGGAAGGCATGCTATGATTCCTTCATTGGGAGGGATAAGTTTGTGTAAAGGAAAATTGGTGACCCTATGTGGAAGGATTACCCAGATATCTCTGAGCATCAATGGAACTTCAGTAGAGGAAGAATTTGAAGTTATCAAGTTTATTGAGAACAACGCCCCATTTCTAGTTTTGTTAGGAAAGACCTAGATTGAGAAAGACCAGATCCAAAGAAAGGAAGAAAAGGAAACCCTAGAAAAGAAGAAACAAGACCTAATGGATTTCATGACTAGAAAGATCACCTACTTGATGAAAGAACATGATAACAAATCAGAGCTATTTGACACCAGGAACTCATAATGCGAAGTTGTAAGAACACTAGAAGAACCACAGGGGACTGAGATGCATGTTCCAGATGATGAAGAAGTATTACCCTTGAAACCGAAGAAAGAATATTGACAGTGCAAAGTGACTACATCTGATGAGGATAAGAATCATAATGGAAAAATGATCAACAAGACAAAGCTCATCGGGAAGAAGGCTAGAAATCTAAGTAAGAATAAAACCCAGATCGAAAGACTACAGAAGGTTCTAGAGGGAGCCTCACAGAAGAAAAAATTGCATAAATGGAGGTTCGCCGAGATATCAGAACAACGACATAGGGAACTTCGCCATGGCGAAGAAATAGAGCCGTTGGAAGCCAATATAACCATTTGATTGTCGCTCTGAATGGGTCAGAAATAATTTATGGTTCACCACTAGACCATTAGACCATGCCATAACGGACAGAACATAAGCTAATGCAGCCTCATACCCATTGAAAGAAGACCATTTCTAATTTCTCTACTTAGTCCGTCGCACCATGCACTGAGAATAATTTTTGCTCATTGAGAATTTGCACCCAAATCCTGAGACTACTTCACCCTGTGATCATTTCCTTGTTCCCATATCATTCACTATAGTCTCTGAATACATTTCACACCTTAGTTAAGTTGACCTGAGCTTGTATGTCGGACTAGCTCAACCCTTTTGAGAAAGTAGTTGAAGAATTTTTAATTGACTTAATGACTAGATTTATGTAGGAACACAATGAAATACATAAATACACATAAACACAGAGATGCAGTGGAAATAAGACTTCATTTCATTAATAACAAATGACTGAAATATGCTTATAGATGGAATGGAAATAAACTGGCTAGGCGTTGGTAGCTTATCTTTGAGAAGAGATGTGGCCGCTACTCGCATCCATGAGAAGATGATTACAATGAGGCTCTGAAGGCCTTTTTACAATAAATAGGAATGCCAAAAGTCCTAGACATCCAAAAACCTAACCCTAGGAGATGAAGCGCCAAAAGTCATGTGGGCCCCGTTTGGGTAAGTGAGTACAACAACTTCCCGGGGTTGTAACTTTTGCATACGATCTCTGTTTTAGGCATG
>JASDQU010240085.1:0-11565 GCA_032191745.1 Picea mariana
GGACAAAGCTGGCTGAGAAGAAGAAGATGGGTCCCCCAGGACCATGCTCAGGTCGCTCCTGCTCTCGGTACTCCATGTCTAGGACCATGTGGGCCTCGAGACATGATCTCCTAGTTATCCCTAGATATCGGGGATAACAGGGTTATCTCTCTCTTTTACTAATGTGCCATGCTTGGAGGATCATTTTGTGGATGCCTTTGCTGATTTTTGGATGGAATTTCTATAATTAGGGTTTTATCTCGTGCTATGTTGGTGAAGTAAGTGAAATTTATGCAATTTTATTTCGAGTTATTAATGTTACATGGTAATTTTGTTTGTCCATCCTAGACGTCTTGCTTGGTGAAACCCTAAGAGAGGAGCATAAGTGCTTCCTACTCTCACAAGGTTAATTTTGTCCAAAATTTGTAAAGAAATCCTAGCTAGGGTTAGACTCCCAAAGCCCTAAAGTGCTAGCACTTTAGAATTTTAGCCCTAGACTCTTGATTTTTGACCTAGGTGAAGCTACAAGAAGGGAGAAAAGGTTTCTAGGGCCCAAAAGTGATTGCACCCTAGAAAATCCCTCTCCTCAAGATTCAATCTTTAAGGCCCTAACGTGCTATCACCTTAAAGATTGAGTCCTACCTCTTGGTTACATCTAGATCAAATTCCAAGTTAGTTGCATTTTCTGTTGTAAAGACTCCATAGCCCTCAAAGGCACTGGTTTTATAGCTCTCCTATGGTGAAATTGATCAACAAACACTCTCTTTCAATTCTCTCAAGCTCTCTACTAACTTTGCTAACACTAACACTCACTAACCTGCTAGTAAACTTCTTGTTGTTGCAAAAGTTTGCTACAGCTATCTTAATACACTCTTATTTGCTGCATACACTCTAGTAAAAGTGTTTTAAGTTGCTCAGAATTTCTCTTAAGAAATTGGATAATGTTCTATGTGATGCATGCTTAATTTTCTTGGTCAATTGTTGAGATTCTAAGCTCTTTTATTTGTTGTTGTTACAAATTCATATTGTTGTTATAAGATTGTTGTATTGCTGCAAATTTGTACCAGCCATTGCAGTTTTCATTGTCTAGTGTCTTATGAGGTATTAATTGCATGTTTATACTTGGAAATCACCACATATATGCTATAAATTGTTCACTTCTTCATGCCACTTTGTCCACTTCTTCATGGCACTTGTGTGAGTTTGAGAGCACATTTATGAGGGATGATTTGATGTTTGATCTACTTTACTTCATCTTGGATGCATCGTTGGGGGTCTTACTGACCTATCCACTCATGTATCATGTATATTTTATGTCTTGTTGCCTTATCTCTAGGGTTTGTGAGAGATAACAACATTATTTTATGTTTTTAGGGATTCTAATGTGCGAGAAAGGTGTTTGATCTCTCATATAAGAGAAGCACTTCTCACTTCTTAATCATTGCTACTTGTGGAGATTCATCACTACTTGTCTACTACTACATTCTCTCTTATGAAAAATGCTATGGATGGCTAGTTAGAGCAACTTTTTGGAGTGGATGTTTATGGATACCTTTGCTACTTCATGGATGTTCATTGCTAGAGTTTTGATGGATGAAATATTTCTTGAGTAAGTTGGATAATGAAATCATTGGCTTGGGAAATTGTGTTTGTTGTCTTGTTTCACCTTGGCGGTTAGCTTTTGTGCCCTAGTCCTGTGTTGTCACTGAATAGGGAAAAGGGGTACTATTGGGGGGCCCTCACAAGGGTAACGTTTCGTTCCCCACTATACTTAACACTTTCCATCCTGGAGTCTCTCATAGTGTACCAAACTTTGGTAATGGGTCATGGTCCATTCTCTCATGAGAAGAAGGGGTTGAAAGCCCCGAGGTTGATGTAGCTGCTATATATATATATATATATATGATAAAGGCCATCATAAAATCCATATGCCAGCTTGAGCCCTATCCCCTCTAATGGTAATCTCCCCTTGTCCTGATGTGAATGAATGCACAATTATAAAGGACCATAGCCCAGTAAGAAAATGAAGGAATAGAGCTTGAAATCTATAAGGGACTTGCAAATAATAACTAGGTATCAAAAATCAATTAAAGGAATCGAAATGAAAAAGGTACCAAGGAAAGGGTATCTCAAGCAGCAAGCGCTCCCTCTACAAAGGAACTCATAGAAATGGACTTAATGACACCATAAGCCATGAAGTAAGCCCAAAATTCATATCACTATCACACTTACTCTTGAAGGGTTTATTTCTTTCACTGCTTCCCTCAGGATCTATCCCTCTACCTGGGTCTTTTATTTCTTGTCTTGTTTGGTACACATAATAGGGTTGGATGAAGGCCCTCCCATATTCAAGCTTGACAACTCACATGAAGTCCTGGGTTGGTGTGATGCTTGAAGAGGATACTAAGGTGAATTATTTACATCGCTTATATCTTAAGTAACAGCTTCATTTGCATGACTTAAGGACTAATATCTCTTATGAAAATTGGTTTACCTTGTCTTATATTCTACTTTGTTTTGGATGGCCTTGACATGGTTTTTTGAGGGACGTCCTGGATTTTCACCCAAGACGTTGTGCCCTTATTGCAGGACTTTGGCACGTGTGATGCAGAGCAGTGAGTCATCCAATGACTTACCACCTTCCGACATGAATTCTCACATCTTCAGAACCTTGGACGATGGACAGATGGGCTTGGTTTGAACAGATTTAATCATGATGGCACACAAATGGGTTGAAAGCCCACACGCTGGGCAGAGTACCCTGTTGACCACCTATTTCGACTAGGGTGTCAACTCCATGTACCATGAAGATATGCACCTGATGGTGCTACCAAGTTGAAGACTTGTTGGTTCTACAAGGTAGTTTTGGCCTTCAACACTAATTTTTGTAATTGGAATTTCTGCTCCCTTGCGTGGGATAATAATGTAATAGGTCAGCATGGATCATAGTTTAGGTCAGTTGCCTAGGACTTTATCATTAGAGAAGTCATTTCATCGAGTGTTTTTTTCCTCAGGTTATTAATTTGGCCTAACCAGCCTTCTTAATTTCCCTTGAGTTTTTCACTCCCACAATACTCCTCCAAAGTGGTGAAAGGCGTTCTAATGGTCGAGCACTATGGTAGCTAGTGTCTAGGAATATTGTAAATGACCATTCTAGAAATCTCCTAGAGTCTTGAGGAATTCCGTCGAGTCTAAGTTTTTTTTTTTTTTAAATTACCTAGTTAATGGTAATTTTAATTAATTTTTGATAAAAAATGTAAAAACTAAATCCTTGGGATTTTGATAGGGGTATTTGTGCTCAAAATAAATGAAATAAGACCCCGACACCCTTGGGCCAAGTTTTAGCTCAATTGGACAAGTTTTGCTAGGTGTTTGTCCATGAGGAGTCTAAGTCAGTCTAAAACATCAATTTAATTGTTTGATTTGACATAGTCAAAATGTCAAATTTTTGTAATATTAGTAAAATGGTTAGAGAAAAGATGGGAGATGATGCCTAAACCCATAACTAAGCTATCTAAACTCTTTCTAAACCTTAATCCACCCTTTCCACTTAGCCATCACTTAATAAAGTTGTCCCCCCTAGGGAAGTTGTGCCCCCCTTGAGGAAGAAACCATAGAAAATCAAAAAATTTGATGGTGGGGCCTCCTCTCTCCCTAAGTGCGCCCTCCTAGTGACTCACACCTCATGTTTTGACTTGTCATGGCTGCTAATTCACATCCCACTCACATACCAAAACCCTAACTTGCTAAAACTCTAAGAAGTGTGCCCCTCTCCTTGAGATGCTCAATATTGCTTGAGGATTGACACTTGGAAAGCATCCAAGAAGGGTAGCTCTTGCTTCCCAAGTATAAATATAGCCCCTCTCCTCATCATTTCTCATCTATTCTTTGCCTACTGTTACTATGCTCAAATTTCTCCCATCTCTCCCATTCTTTTCTCTTCCTCATTCTTGCTCAACATTTTTGGAGAGAAGCTTGTTGCAAGTATTTGCAGCAACCTTCTACTATCATTAATAGAAGAAATCTTTGGAGGCATATGGTGTGTTGAGAGTATTCTTGGTGCATCAAGCTATTGGAGGTGACTTGTGTTGGTTCATTTTTTGTGTATGCATTTGTTTACTAGTTTAGAGTAGAGATCCCAAGCAAAGTATTTTGCTTGAGTAGATTTGCAATAGTTTTATTGTAAATCTAGATGAGTAGATTTTGGATTAGCAAAGTATTTTGTTTATTCTAACATATCTACTCACCCCTTTGCTCTATCTTGTAGCTTGCTCACAATTATTTGCAGGTCATTTCTAGGATTGGAGAAGCTTGTTTCAAATCTAGAAACTAGCTTGTTTCATCCATTTTCACCTTCAAAATTTTCTGCAATATATTTTTGTTCTTTTCCATTCATTTTTTGAGTATTCTAACACATAGATTAGGTCATTTCATTCATATTTGTTTGCTGGAATTTTCTACAGAAAAATTCTATGTACTAATAGAAATTTTCTTGAGTTTGTGTCACTTTGTACAACATTTCCAGCAAGCTTTTGTTTGCTAGTTTTTTGCAGGTTGGTGACAAAAGAGGTGATCAACAGCACATTTGGGGCATCTACAACCTTAGGTAATAAGATCACCCTCCCAAGTTTGGGTAACAAATACTCACTTCTTTCTCTTCTATTTTTCATTGTAAGCAAGCCCAAGGGAGTCCCAAGGGCTTGCATTTCTCAAAGTATTGTAAATTTTTTGCATTTTTCTTTCTTAAATTGCCTACACCTACGAAAGAGTTTGGCCAAGCCAACCATCCTAAAACGTAAGGCTAGGACTTTAGACTTAATTTTCAGCATTTGTTTTCTTTTACTTGTTTGCCCCATTTGTCATTAGGGCAAGGTTGTGTGGCTCGGATAAGTTTCATTTCAAACATTTATTTTATTCACCCACTTGTGCACAAAACCGGAAGGCCTTGTCCTCCACCTTGTGCACTTGTTGTGGTTGCATAATTTAGATTTATTTTTCAAGTTATCTATTTCATTTATTTGTTTGCCTACAACTAGGAAAGTGTTTGGCCAAGCCAATCATCATAAATCATGAGACTAGGTATATATTATTGGTTATTGTTTTTATCTTGTCCATGCTTAATGGTTTAAACCTCTAGATCTTAGAAGATAATCACATAATGTTTGTTTAATCCCATGGGGGCATAATCATTTACTTGTTTACTTGTCTGTTTCATTTAATTTTCAATTCATTGCAAGTTATTTCCTTTCAAATACTTTACTCTTTCAAGTTATATTACTTTCAAGTACTTTAGTATCTTGCAATTTACTTTTTCAAGTACATTTATTTCTCGCAATTTTACTTCAAGTATTTCACTCTTTCAAGTTATTTACTTTTGTCAAGTACTTTTATTTTCATTTGCAAGCACTTTACTTACAAGCACTCTACATTGCAATCATTTAACTCAACTTAACTTAATCTATTCTAAGGTTCAATCAATCTTTGGTTCCTTAAGGCCTGTTGTCGTCCTTATACACACTTGCAAACGTGAGCTAAGTCCTGCTCACTTAGTGTGTCCTCGGAGGCACAATGCCTAGGTTCAAAGTCCACATTGTCACTTTGACTTGAACCTCTTTCGTCTAGGCTAACTCCTAGGGAAGCCAAGGGGGGTAGACCCTAGTTACTAAATGAGATTAACGTTTATGTTCTAGGAGTTGATTTTAATTGGTTAAATGGCCAAGGGGGAAACTAGCCTATGATATTAAACAGCAAATGTAAAATGCAACTATATAAGTATGAAAGTCGGACCTTTTCCTAGGGCAACTAAGACTAGTGCCTAAGATTGGGCAAGAGGTCAACTAAGTTAAGGGGATGTTCGTTACAAGATAATTACAAGTTACAAAGATTACAAAATTACAACAAGATAGATACAGATAGATACAAAAGAATATATGAGATATACAAGCTAAACTAGATTAGATACAAGATACAGAAAGAAAGCCTAAGATATACAGATTAAGGCTAAGCTAGATACAATAGATACAAGATATTAACAAGTGCTTGAAATGTGCAGGAAGAGAAGATATTCAAAGATGAAAAACCATCAACACATCAAGCCAAGCATGCTCACAACAGATAGAATTTTGTTGGACTGCCTATCAATGGCAAAAGACGCAAAGCACTCAAGACCCAGTCAAAAGAATGCCTCCAGGTGGATGCACACTTCTTGAAGGATCACACCACAGATACAGGGATACAAGAGAGATAAAATGCTTGAAAAATGAAGGACTCCAGATGAGAAATATAACCACTTAAGCAATTATTCTACAACATATAAAAGACTTGCATATGAATGTAAATATGAGATCTGAATGCTTGCAACTTGCAAGTGTGAAATGTAAATTGACAATGTTGTAGACTAAGGATTGAGTTAAGTGATTAAGTGTGATTAATTTTAGCCCTATCTAGGTGTCAACCCAAAAACTCTCCTCCCCCAGTTACCAAGTGACTGCTGGATGCTCAAGAAGTGAGGCAACGAGGCCTACCCTAGCTTAACAGGTCAGCCCTAAGATCAGCATACTCTCGGAAAGGACGTCGCACACCGTGAGACCGTCCCCGGCCTAGCACCTTCCGTTGTCTTCCTCCGACCCTGTTTTAAATGGCGAAGATGGTGAGTTATGGTGTCCTATTAAGTCTAATTAATTTATTTTAAACCTATGGGCTACGTATTGCAATGTGTGTTTGAGTGCTTGTAGCTTGCTCAAAAAGTGCCAAAGTACTGAAACCAAAAGATATGAAAGTTGAAGCTCTTAAACAATGAAGTTGCAAAATGAGTTCTTAAGTGTTGAGTTATTGCATGTGAGTATTAAGAACTGAAAGTGTTGATTGTGAAGGCTGAAGTCTTTAAAGACAAGATTGCAAGTTAAAAATTTTAAGTGAAATTACTGCATTGTGAAACATAAAGTAATGGACATAACTTGCATAAGGTAAAAGACGATTACTTAAAAGATTATGTAACCAGTAAGTGCATGCATGTGTAAGATAAAGATTAATGAAACAGAAACTTGCATGCAACAGAAAATGAAGATCTAATCTAAGCCACCACGGGCTCTAAGCTAGCATATGTTATGAGATCTACTTTAGATTATTTTAAATTAAGCATGCATGTAGAGATCACAACTAATCTAGCTAAAATAAGCAAGGAAAGACAGAAAATAAATCTAACTAAACTTGCAAAGTAAATACTGAAGGGAAAACAATGCAAGCCACATGGGTACAACTCCTTTGGGTTTGCGTACAATGTTTAGAATGAAGGAAAAATAAGAAGGAATTGTTACCACTCTGAAAGGAGTACCAGAGAGGTGTGTTGTACTCGAATTTTGGAAGCATGCCCTCTTGTCCTGGTAAGAATCTGCAAAAATTAGCAAGCTATTGCTTGCTGATTTGTGCTGCAACACACTCAAAAGAAGTCATGAAATTCCTGTCTTTCAACAGAAATTTCGTACATAAAGAAAACAGAATTTTATATGATTAAATTGACCTATCTAAGCATGTTAGCCACTAAAATCTGAATATGAAAGAATGAAGAAGAACAACAAAAAATTGCTTGTGAAGATGAGGGTAGATTCGTCCTTGAAGCTATCCCAACAACTTATTTTCAAAGTAACCTGCAAGCTTCAATAAACCGTGAGATCAAATAGATAAATGAATTGCATTCATGGATAATACAACAAAGTTAGTATTAAACATGAATATAACGCATATAGGCAAGCAAACAAAGTTTTACTCCACCTAGCCAAGCAAACAAAGTTATACCTTAGCTATGCTACTCAATGATCACAAAATACTGAAAGCAAACAACAATATCACCTCATGAATACATGGATCATCCACACAAATCTTGAAATCCCCGAGTCCTCCAAAGCAGTTTCTTGTATTATCAAATGGGAAGAGGTTGTAGCAACAATGTTGCTACAAGCTCTTCAAGAGCAAAAACTAGTGAAGCAATGTGAAAGAAATGAGAGAGAGAAAGAGTGGGATGGTGAGAAAATAGTAGCATAACAGTACAATAATGAAAGGTGAGAAATGCGGGAGTGAGAGGTTTCTTATATAGCCTTGAGAGGCCAAGAAACCTCCTCTGGATCTTCAACAAGTGTCACAAATCCAACTCAAGCGAAGAAAAGCATGAGCTTTTAGGATAGGGGCGAAATTGGTATGAGGGATGAGTTGTGAGGTGAAGTGGCAACTTAAGGGGGACACATTGGTTAAAGGAGAGGCCCACGAATTGTTTTAAAGGTGAGTTTCCATCCAAGTGAGATGTTTCCATCCTTCTCCAAGAGTGAGGGCGTAAGTTGCCAAGAGGTGCGTGAGCTTTCAAGGGGAAAGCGTGAGCTTTCCAAAGGAAAAGCGTGAGGTAAGGAGGAGTGTGTTGGGAGTGTGTTGGCACACTCCTTAAAGGCATGCAATTGGTGGAGGAAGGGGGCCTATGTGGAAGAAGGAACCCACACTCCTATTAAGATGAGTTTTCAAACTTCACGTGGGAAGGGAGACGTACTTGCAAAGGGGGACGTAAGTTTCAAAGGGGAAATGTGTGAGTTTTAAAAGGTAAGTGTGTTGGCATGTGTTAGCGACAGGCCAAGTGGGACGTGGGAGCTAAATGAGAGGCGGACCTCATGAAGGAGGGGCCTACCACTCAAATTAACATGAGTATTAACTCTCACGTGGGTAAGGGGTACGTATTCCTCAATGGGAATAAATTAAAAGGTGAATTAATAAATTAAAAGGGGGTTTGAAAGGGTAGGTAAAGGTTAGGAAATGGTTGGGATGGGTTAGGGTAATATCTCTCAACATTATTTCACCTTTACTTTACTTTATTTGGTCAATTATTACAAAATTGACATTTTCTCATGTCCTGGGTTTAGCAATTAAAATTGTTGTTTTCCGAAAAAACTCCTAAGTGGACAAAAAACCTAGCAAAACTTGTCTGACTGAGTTGAAACTTGGTCCACGGGTGTAGGGGATCTCATTATCTTTCTTTCGAGTACGAATACCCCTATCAAAAATCTCGGGACCTAAGTTTTATATTAATTATCCAGAATTAATTAATTAATTAATTCCCAACCTTTAAAAAAAACCTAGCTAGACTCAACGGAATTCCGCGAAATTTTGCGTGCTATCTTACATGGTCATTTACATCGTTCCTAAACACTAGCTGCCCAAGAATGACTTCATTAGAATGTCATTCACCACTTTGGAGGATTTATTGCTAGTGGGAGTGAAAAACTCAAGGGAGATTAACCCGGTTGGTTAGGCCACATTAACCTCCTGAGGATAAAAAACACTTAGTGAAAGGAACTCCCCTAATGAACAAATCCTAAGGCAACTAACCTAATCATGATCCATGTAGTCCTATTACAATATTAACCCATGCAGGGGTGCGGTAATCCTGCTTACAAAATTGTGTGCTGGAGCAAAAAAATGCCCTGTAGAACCAAAAAGACTTCGACATGTTTGCATCTGTTGATGCATATCTTCATGGTACATGGAGTTGACCCCCTAGTTGAATAGGCGGTCAACATATGGCTCCACATGGGGACATATGTTCGATC
This sequence comes from Picea mariana, assembly GCA_032191745.1. Lineage (NCBI taxonomy): Eukaryota > Viridiplantae > Streptophyta > Pinopsida > Pinales > Pinaceae > Picea > Picea mariana. Next base: position 9,567 of record JASDQU010240085.1, read on the forward strand.
TTCTCACATGGGACGGAGAGCATACGAGAATCTAGCATCTACAAAAAGGTGCTCACCAATATCCAACATAAGCATACATATATATCAAACGAATAAATAAAATGCTATAAACAACATTTACATTTATGAAATAACTAAAGTACAACATCAATAATTACAAAATGAATCTATGATACAAAAATAATTCTAAGTACATATCAACATAATGAACGAAATAATACAAAACTGAAAATACAAGGAGAAGGGTTAGAGATACGTTACAGAGGGTGTCCCAATGGACACCAATTTGTCATATGAAGAACACTTCAAGGATGGGTCTGCTCGCTAGCATGTCTGACTTTATGTCGTCCTACTAGCTGAGAAGAGTTGCTAGAAGACTGATACACTTTATGTTGACTTGTGATATTTCCATGTGAATCTCAGTTTCTAACCTTAGTCCACTTGGGGCAGTTCCCCTTAAAAAAATTCTGATGGTTTTCCATAGGTGCCAAGTGCAAAGTCTGTGAACTTAGTTTTTCCTTAAAAGGCTTGGGATTTCTTTTATTAGGGATGGTATACTTTACTTTATCAATATTAACCTTATCATCCCCAGTAAACTCCATCAGATTTTCATCATTGAATCTATCTTTAATTTTCCCAATTTCTGAAAAATAAGGAAGGTGTGGCCCAAGAATCCCATCTGACTTGTGTTGATATCTAACTGACTCATTTGATGAAGGTTGAGTTGATAACAAATTTTCAACTGACACATCTAACTCTGACTTTAACTCTGAAGAAAGCAAGCCATTATCTGTCTTATCCAAATCTTCCTCAAGAAAAAGCCCATCAAAAGAATCCATGGGGTCCCAAACATTACAAATGCTTGGGGGTCTACTATTTAATTTCATCTTTATAGGAGTAGACTCTATCTCATAACACCCCATTTCTACTTCTCAAAAAACAATCTCATTATCCTTTTTCCTAGGATCTTCCACATGATACTTTCTTTCCAACTCTCTATTCAATCTAAACTCTAAACCATTTGGAGTTGGAATGGTGGCATAAATTAAGTCCATTTGCAGATTACCACCTAAATCTGCAGCTATCTTTCTATTTAGCAACATACCCCAAGTATCCGACACATCAATTACAACAATGTCCATCTCAATCATGATATCTGGGAATGCAGCTAAGTGTACTTGTAATCCCTTAATCAAACCATGCACCGCTATGGTTCTGCTATCCATAGCACAAATGTTATGATAAGGCCTAGATATTCGTAAGTTCAATTGTTCCATTACTTTCTTAGTCATAACATTTGAAGTAGCTCCTGAATCTAACATACAATTAATGAAGAATAAAATCATTCACGAGTAAGGATAGGAAAAGGGTCTATTCTTTTCATTCCCCCTATCCATATTTTGTAGAATAATTGGTGCAACCTGATAAGTTCTCGTTAGTGGCATGTCAACACTTTTCTGAGAAGGGTTTTCTATGGCTCTGAGTAGCCTCTCCCTCTGAGAAGGAATCTTCATTAATTCCGACACTAGCACCAACATTTTTGCATTACTTAACTATCCTCCTAAGTCAATATTTAATTCTAAGTTTGCATGCACATCTAACTTAGGGGGAGTTAGGGTTACCTTGGGAATGTTTGGTTGATTTTTATTTTGACTCTTATTTCCATTCCTTTGGTAGACAATGCCTCTAAACTTAGCCATCTCGGCTACTTGTTGTGGAGTAGGCTTAGGACCAAACATTTTCGTCACCTTATCCACCACAACATCACTCATGCAATTCATATTTCTCACCCCCTCATTATGTTCATCTAAATCCATCCAATCATACATGCCATCATTATACTTATGACCAAACATATTAACTTGTTCATTCGAAGATCCATAAGGTCCCGTCTCATCATAAAAGTGAAGGAAGACTTGGCAAGTTGATTCATCATGGAATTGCTCACAAGGTCTGCAATAATGAACAGCCTGGTGGTCAACCCAATTAGTGGATTCAA
>JASDQU010240086.1:3552-15975 GCA_032191745.1 Picea mariana
AAGAAAAAAAAAAAAAACCACGAAGAATGAAACCTCGCCTATGGAAGTTGGAATATATTAGAAATCGTCAAAGTACGCAAATTATTTATGTATGACCTATTGATGTAGCAGCATCGCCAGTACATCAAGCGAGCCAACGTGGAAGCGGAGGACAACTGGACAAGCCAGCACAAATTTTTGAAAATGATTTGGAATTGTTGTGCGATCTTAAATGACTCATTTAAGAGATGGTGCACTTGTATATTGTAATGGACCTTGAGCCTTTAAGCTCTCATCCTTAGGTAGATAGTCGGCATTTAAAATAGTTAATGCAGGTAGATAGGAATTTAATTTTAGATTTGATAGTTGTAGAGCGCAAGAGGGAAACGGGATATAGACACCCTCATTGTACATTGTAACATTATTCTAGAGAATCCAAGAAGAGCAGAAGAGCATGCGGAGAATTGTATGAAGAACACCCATGTACAGACATTTGAATTAATAGAAGAAAGCTTTGATTCAAATTCATGGTTTGTGTTGTTTCTCTGTGTATTGATGTTGTGCTCATGAATGTTTGCTTCCTGTCATACATTTGCTTTTATATGTTGTGTATGTGATTTCATGGTGGAATTGAGGTCTAGAAGGAAGAGTGAATGAGTTTCAATTGTTTCTCTAATTGAGCCAGAGGATTCCTGCAAGGAGTGCAGTCGAATTGTCCACAAGGAGTGCGTTGACAGAAGGGTTCAATCAGAGATAGCTTTTGTTCTCATTCCTCGTAGGTGAAGTTGGGCTCAGGAGCAGTGCAAGGAGTGCGTAGGCTGGTTAAGAATCTCAGGGTTGCGAACCTGAGAAAACCTTGAAAGAATACTGTTGCAGGAGTGCGCAGAGTCGAGAGACTTCAACACTTAGACGTCGTTGAAGGTTTGCCGCGAGGAGTGCGTGCAAGAGATTTTTCTGAAGGACTTGAGAGTCATGAACAAGCTCAGGAGGAGCAAAGACTTCAAATCTCTCAAAGGATTGCACAAGAGGTTTCGCATCAAGAAATCCTCAAGGAGGAGAAGTGACGGTCAAGATCTTGTGGAGGGAACTCATGAAAATCCCGTGAGTCGTCAGATCCACCAAAAGTAGTGAGGAAGTTACGGCCACATCAGGAGTTTAAGCTCAGGACACCGTGAGTCGTTGGATCATCATCTGGTTACCCATCAACCGTCCAATTGGATAGAAGTTGCAAAGGGTTTAAACCTGTGTGAGGCATCGGGTTTCAGAAGTTCAGATGTTTGAGGCCTTTTGGGTTTCGAAACACCGACAGGAAATCCTAGCCATTGATCTCAGCAGGACACGCGTTAGGAATATGGAGAGGCATCGGGGTTCGACACATCGGGAATTCCAGGAGTGAAGAAATCACAACATCAGGAATCGCGATCCATGATATCTCGATAAGCTCAAAACCGTCCATCGGTTGGGACACGTGTCAGGAGACCCTGAGGAGACGGAGTTCGGGGCATCGAAGATTTCTAAGATAAGAAACTCTTACATGTTGAAATCATGAAATGCAATATCCCGACGGGGGAGTCATGTGGGCCACGATCAGAGTTAGTGGAGGACAGGTGGTGTGGCATAACGAGGATCTGTAAAAGGAGAGACTCGAAACCTTTTTCATCAGGATTCACGATCCTACAAATCCTAAAATCCCGATAGAAGTGACGGGAGGTGGAAAAGTCAACCCGCACGTGTGCATCGGCGTACTGGCATATAGAGAGTCAGGGATCAACGATGCAAGTGGTTTTTCGACATCATCAGTGCTGAAATCCTGACGGAAGGATTCTCGATAGGAACAGGAAGGTGTTGACATTTACCCATCAGGTTTCGGGGTATTGTGAGGTATGAAGTATGCGACCATGAGACTTGCGAAACTGTGAAGTCCAATTCCCCAATTTGAGCAGGGGGATCGTTAAGGAAAATTATCTGGGTGCAGAAAATCCCCGATAGGGGATTCGAAGATCTTTTCAAGTTCTTCAGGCCAAGGTGAGAGAAGATCTTGTGTGAGCGGACATGCCCTAGAGAGTGCGTTTGCGTCAAAGTGGTATCAGAGCAGGAATATCTCTTTGCTTTCTGTAGCAGAGAAGAAGGAAATTCACCATGCCTCTGAGAAGAGAAAGATAATCACCTGATCTAGAAGATAGGGAGGTGCGAAGAAGAGGCAGGCAGGTAACCAATCCAGAGATGGAGAGACAAATGCATGATCTCTGAGAAAGACTCGAGGACATGGAGACAACACAAAGGCGCACAACTAATGCAGGGAATCTGAGTGATTTTGAGAGTGAGATCGAGGCTGAACGAGAGGAGGAATTTGCATCCGAAGATGCATCAACTGAGTGGTTGATCAAATCCATTTCTAGGATGGGTGCAAAGGCAAAAATGGATATTCTAGTTTACGAGGGATATCTGGATGCAGAGGAGCTTCTAGAATGGATTAGAGCTCTGGATACATATTTCAACTATGAAGATGTCGAAGAAGATAAGAAAGTCAAGCATGTTGTTACACTCTTGAAAGGACATGCAACATTATGGTGGGATGAGCTACAAGCTGACAGACGCTGCAAAGGCAAGCATAAGATTAAGAGTTGGGATCGAATGATTGCGAAGATGAAGGTGAAATTCATCCCTAGAGAATATCAAATCACTCTATTTAGGAGAATACAGAACCTGAGACAGAAGCTGATGACAGTGAAAGAATACACTGAGGAATTCTATCGACTGAACATCAGGGTAGGTCATCGGGAGAGCAATGATGAGAAGATTGCCAGGTATCTGAATGGTCTGAGGTACGACATTTAGGATGAATTAATCATGCTAACCATCCAAATGGTGGAATATGATTATCAATTGGCTTTGAAAGCTGAGGAGAAGATGAGCCGTAAGCAAGGTTAGAGGGGCCGAGGCAGAAGTCAGCCCAGAGGCAAGGCAGTTGCCCAGGATAAATATCAGAAGACCAAGGAGGAATGGAAGAAACATCAGGGTAAATATGAAAGAGGTGGAACCTCATAGAGAGGTCCATATGTTGAACAGAGAGGGCAGCATATAGAGAAGAACGGAGGATATGGTGACAACAACACTTTTTCTCGTACAAGAGGTAGAGGAAGGGGAAGAGGTGGAGTAATCACTTGCTTCACATGTGGAAAGAATAAGCACAAGTCATTCGAGTGTCCAGAGAAAAAGAAGGACATTGGAGAAGCTCACATCACCGAGGTGCAGAGGCGAGATGTTGAGGCCGAAGATGATGAAGGCGGAAGATCGCTAATGATGCGAAAAGCTCTTTTGACCCTTGAGAAGGAGGTGGAAAGTTCAGTCTAGAGGAGAAGATTTTTCCGAACTGCTTGCAAGACCAAGGACAGGGTGTGCAAGGTCATCGTAGACAATGGTAACATGGATAATCTTGTATCCACAGAGATGGTAGAGAAGCTGGAGCTGGAGACAACTGATCATCCAAGCCCATACAAAGTTTTGTGGCTACAAAAGGGACACCGGGTAACTATTACTAAACAATGCTTGGTTGAATTTAAGATAGGGGGATATAATGATAAGATCTTATGTGATGTTATTCCCATGGATGTTTGTCATCTATTGCTGGGAAGACCATGGAAATATGACAGAAATGTGGTTCATGATGGGAGAATGAACACATATACTTTAAAGAAGAATGGGAGAACCCATATGTTGCTTCCGATAAAAGATAAAGAGGTGAAACCAGAAGTAAGAAACACTGTACTTCTCATGAGTGGGAAGGAACTTCTTATGGAGGTTAAGAAGACAGAAGATACACAATTCTTTGTAGTCAGGAAGCCGAGGATTGTTCTGACTAGCACAAGAGTGGATGATTTACAAGATGAAGTTTAGGAACTATTGGAAGATTTTGCTGACATCATAGTGGATGAATTACCTCATTCGTTGCCACCGGTGAGGAGTGTGAGTCATCATATAGATCTCATACTAGGAGCTAGTTTTTTGAACAAAGCTGCATACAGGTTGACGCCGCAAGAGAATGAACATGTTAAGAGGCATGTTCGAGACTTGTTGGATAAAGGGTTAGTCAGAGAAATCTTGAGTCCATGTGTTGTTCCAACAGTACTCAGTCTGAAGAAAGACAGAGGCTGGATGATGTGCACTGATTCAAGGGAAATCAATAAGANTCATATAGATCTCATACTAGGAGCTAGTTTTTTGAACAAAGTTGCATACAGGTTGACGCCGCAAGAGAATGAACATGTTAAGAGGCATGTTCGAGACTTGTTGGATAAAGGGTTAGTCAGAGAAATCTTGAGTCCATGTGTTGTTCCAACAGTACTCAGCCTGAAGAAAGACAGAGGCTGGATGATGTGCACTGATTCAAGGGCAATCAATAAGATAACCATCAGGTATAGGTTTCCATTGCCGAGGATGGATGATCTGATGGATTTCCTGAGTGGGGCAAGTTATTTTTCAAAGATATATTTGAAAAGCAGATACCACCAGATTCGCATGAGAGAAGGCGATGAGTGGAAGACGGCCTTCAAAACCAATGAAGGTCTGTATGAATGGATAGTCATGCCATTTGGCTTGACGAATGCACCGAGTACCTTTATGAGGTTAATGAACGATGTCCTGAGGGGATTCATTGGGAAATTTTTCATTGTTTATTTGGATGACATACTGATTTACAGTGAATCAGAGGATGAACACTTGAAGCATTTAGCCATTGTGATGAAGAAGCTACAACAGGAGAAGCTATTGATTAATATGAAGAAGTCCTCATTTATGAAGACATAGCTCATTTACTTGGGCTTTGTTATTTTGTCTAATGAGTTGAAAATGGACCCAGATAAAGTGGAGGTAATTAAGAATTGGCCATCACCGAGAAATATATTCGAGGTGAGAAGTTTTCATGGTTTGACTAGTTTCTAACGGAAATTCATCAGGAACTTCAGTGGAATTTGTGTAGCAATGATGGATACAGTGAAGAAGCGGCATAAGTCTTTTCATTGGATGACTGAGGCTGAGAAGAGCTTCAATATGTTGAAGCGGAAGATCACGGAACAATCGGTTCTGGTGTTGCCAGATTTCCTAAAGATGTTTCAAGTGAAATGTGATGCAAGTGGGTTTTCCATAGGAGTGGTCTTGAGTCAAGAAGACACACCGATTGCATATTTAAGTGAGAAGCTTGATGATGCAAAGGTGAAATACTCCACGTATAATAAAGAATTTTATGCTATCATACAGGCACTGAAGAAGTGGAGGCATTACTTGATCCCGAAAGAATTTGTTTTGTATAGTGACAATCATGCATTACAATTTGTGACTCAACAAGATAAGTTGAACCAGAAACACACAAAATGGGTTGAGTATATGCAGAATTTCACATTTGTTATTAAACATATTTCGGTTACTGCTAACAAAGTGGTTGATGCCTTGAGCAGGAAGTGTTTGTTGTTGCAGGAGTTCCGAGTGAAGACCTTAGTCTTTGATGATCTCAGGAACATGTATGCAGGTGATGCATATTTTGAGGAAGTGTATGAAGCAGTTGAGAATCCAATTCTCAGAGATAGGAGTCCTTGGATAGACTATATGATCCACAAAGGGTTGTTGTTCGGAGGCAATCAACTATGTATTCCGAAATGCTCCATGAGGGAGAACTTATTAAAAGAGAAACATAATGGTGGATTGGTAGGACACTTTGGCCATGATAAAACATTCATGAAATTGAATGAGTCATAATTTTGGCTGGGAATGAGAGAAGATGTCAAGATATTTGTAGACAGGTGTAGGGTTTGCCAGCATTCAAAGGGAAGGAAGCATAATGCAGGTTTGTATCAACCATTTCCCATACCAGAGAGACCATGGGAGGCGATAAGCATGGATTTCATACTGAGATTGCCAAGGACACAAAGAGGATTTGACTCTATCTTTGTGGTCATGGATAGATTTTATAAGATGGCACACTTTATTCCATGCCATAATACCAGTGATGCGACTCATATCGCAAATCTATTTTTCAAGGAGGTCATTCGACTTCATGGGTTGCCAAAAAGCATAGTTTYGGATAGAGACACCAAATTCATAGGGCATTTTTGGAGGACCTTATGGAAGAAGTTGGGAACTAGCTTGATGTTGAGTTCATATTATCATCCTCAGACGGATGGATAGACAGAAGTGGTCAATAGAAGTCTGGGAGATTTACTGAGAAGCTTGGTGAYAGAGCACCACAGCAGTTTGGACCACATATTGCCACAGGCAGAGTTCGTATACAATGATTTAGTGAACAGAAGCATAGGCCAAAGTCCATTCCAGGTTGTTTATGAGATGCAACTGAGAGGATTTTCTGAGTTGAGGGATTCATAACCGACTGCTACTAGCAGCACTAGTGCAGAGGAATTTGCCGAGGCGATGAAGGAACTTCACTGCAGGGTGAAGGAGTGGTTGCTGGAATCGAATCAAGAGTATAAGCGCAGAGAAGATCAACATCGGAGACAAATTCAGTTTGAGGTTGGTGATCTAGTTCTGGCACATTTAAGGAAAGAAAGGTTCCCGAGGGGAACATACAATAAGTTAAAGATGAAGAAAATCGGGCCATGTAAGGTCTTGAAGAAATTGGGGGAAAATGCTTATGAAATTGAGTTACTGGATAGGATCGGAATATCTCCGATATTCAATGTCTCAGATTTATACCCATACAGAGATGGAGAAGTAGAGACTGGAATAGAGGAGCCAGTGATCCAGTGGCTAAAACAATTGCCAGTTGCAGAGAAGCCGCAAATGGAATGCATACTGGATAAGAGAGTGGGTAGGAAGACCAGAAGGAAAGAATACTTCGAGTATCTGGTGAAATGGAAAGGCCATCCAGTTGAAGATGCCAGCTGGGAGAATGAAGTAGAGATACAGAAGCATGGACGAATCGTGCAGGAGCTCATGGATAAGATCCCATGAAAGTTTTCAAGCCGAGGAGTATGATGCAGGAGCATCACCAATACATCAAGTGAGCCACTGTGGAAGCGGAGGACAGTTGGACAAGACAACACAAATTTTTGAAAATGATTTGGAATTGTTGCGCGATCTTAAATGACTCATTTAAGAGATGGCACACTTGTATATTGTAATGGACCTTGAGCCTTTAAGCTCTCGTCCTTAGGTAGATAGCCGACATTTAAAATAGTTAATGTAGGTAGATAGGAATTTAATTTTAGATTTGATAGCTGTAGAGCGCAAGAGGGAAACGGGATATAGACACCCTCATTGTACATTGTAACATTATTCTAGAGAATCCAAGAAGAGCATAAGAGCATGCAGAGAATTGTATGAAGAACACCCATGTACAGACATTTGAATTAATAGAAGAAATCTTTGATTCAAATTCATGGTTTGTGTTGTTTCTTTGTGTATTGATGTTGTGCTCATGAATGTTTGCTTCCTTTCATACATTTTCTTTTATATGTTGTGTATGTGATTTCATGGTGGAATTGAGGTCTAGAAGGAAGAGTGAATGAGTTTCAATTGTTTCTCTAATTGAGCCAGAGGATTCCTGCAAGGAGTGCAGTCAAATTGTCCGCAAGGAGTGCGTTGACAGAAGGGTTCAATTAGAGATAGCTTTTGTTCTCATTCCTCGTAGGTGAAGTTGGGCTCAGGAGCCATGCAAGGAGTGCATAGGCTGGTTAAGAATCTTAGGGTTGCGAACCTGAGAAAACCTTGAAAGACTACTGTTATAGGAGTGCGCAGAGTCGAGAGACTTCAACACTTAGACGTTGTTGAAGGTTTTCTGCGAGGAGTGCATGCAAGAGATTTTTCTTAAGGACTTTAGAGTCATGAACAAGCTCAGGAGGAGAAAAGCCTTCAAATCTGTCAAAGGACTGCACAAGAGGTTTCGCATCAAGAAATCCTCAAGGAGGAGAAGTGACAGTCAAGATCTTGTGGAGGGAACTCGTGAAAATCCCGTGAGCCRTCAGATCCACCAGAAGTAGCTAGCAAGTTATGGACACATCAGGAGATTAAKCTCAAGACACCGTGAGCCGTTGGATCATCATCTGGTTACCCATCAACCGTCCGATTGGATAGAAATTGCAAAGGGCTTAAACCCGTGTGAGGCATCGGGGTTTTAGAAGTTCARAAGTTTGAGGCCTTTCGGGTTTCGAAACACCGACGAGAAATCCTAGCCATTAATMTCGGCAGGACACGCATTAGGAATCTAGAGAAGCATCGGCATTCGACACATCGGGAATTCCGGGAGTGAAGAAATCACAACATAAGGAATCATGATCTGCGATATCCCGATTAGCTCAGAACTGTCCATCGGTTGGGATGCATGTCAGGAGACCCCGAGGAGTCAGAGTTCGGGGCATCGAATATTTCTAAGATAAGAAACTCTTACATGTTGGAATAGCGAAACATGATATCCTCACAGGGGAGTCGTGTGGGCCATGACTGGATTTAGTGGAGGACAGGTGGTGTGCCATATCAAGGATCGATAAAAGGGGAGACTCGAAACCTTTTTCATCAAGATTCACGATCCCATGAATCTCGAGATCCCGATAGAAGTGACGGGAGGTGGAAGAGTCAACCCGCACGTGTGCATTGGCGTACTGGCATATCGGGAGTCGGGGATCAGCGAGGCAAGTGGTTTTTCAATATCATCAGTGCCGAAATCCCGACGGAAGGATTCCCTATAGGAACAAGAAGGCGTTGACATTTACCCATCGGGTTTTGGGGTATTGTGAAGTATGAAGTGCGCGACCACGAGACTTGCAAAACTGTGAAGTCCAATTCTTTGATTTGAGCAGGGGGGTCGTTAAGGAAAATTCTGTGGGTGCGGAAAATCCCTGATAGGGGATTCGAAGAGCTTTTAATGTTCTTCGGATCAAGGTGAGAGAAGATCCTGTGTGAGAAGACGTGCCCTGAAGGGTGTTTTTGCGTCACCTATTATATAAATCTTTGGTTAATTTCATTAGTATTAAATTCATTCTGTCCCATTAATTAGTGTTAATTTCAATTTGTTGATGTTTCATGAATGTCGTTAAGGAATGAATGGGCTTCCACGAGGAATGAAAAGTTACCCAATGCAATTCAGTATATTTCCATACTACGAGCACCTACAAATAGTTCATTTGTTTGATACAATGCATATCAGGAAGAACATAACAAAATTGTTATGGAAAATATTAGATGGAAGGATTGATAAAGAGAGAATTGGAAAGATTTGTTGTGACATCTGAGAAGCTAATCACACCTTGCAAAGTGTTATTATTAATTCTAATGGCGATGGTCATGAACAAAATACTAGACTTCCTTGGTTATTGACCGAGCAATAGAGCAATATTGTAAAAGAGGTCACTCGAAAAATTAGGTTTCCGACGGGGTTTTCATCGAACATACAAAATATCTTAACTAAAAAAGGTGATTTTGGCGGGGTTAAAACACATGACTGGCATACATTCATTAAGGTAATTACTAGGTTATAATATATTTTCTTATTGGTATGCATTTTTTTGAAACAAATAATAATTATTTGTTTTTTGTTACAGTATGTTCTACCTTTATCTCCCCCAGACGACTTTGACAACAACATACAACAAATTATTTATGTACTTGGAAAATACATGAGGTAAGTATTGTTTTATAAGGAAAATGTACTTCTTATGTGATTTGTATTGGAACCTATTGACATATTATCTTTTATCAACAAATTTATGTATGCCTTGATATTTTTTTATTGCATTGGCATTTGTAGGTGGCTATCATCAAAATAAATCCATAAAGAAGATATAAGGTATTTGAAGAGAAAAAATCCTCGACTAATGTGTCAAATGAAATAGTATCTACCTCCATCATTTTTCAATGCACAAAAACACTACCTCATAGACCAAGTTGAGGAGACCAGTACACACGAGCTCGATGTGGATGGTGGAGAGGCAGTTGAAGTCATTGAAGGCTTTTGTTAGACAAAGAGCACGTCCAGAGGGTTCTATGGTTGAGGGATATATGGTATATCAATGCATGGTGTATAACAATCAATATCTACCTAAATTAGTAGATAATATGAATGTGCATCACATTTGTCATCTCGACTACATCAACAAATTTGAAGGGGAGGTCCTATTGGGGAAAGGTAAAATGAGGACTGTGAAAGGTAGTTATTAGATGTTGATGTAGATTTAATATATTACACATCTATTAAATTATTCATTTATTAAAAATAACTAATTAATGATATTAAATTGTTATGCTATCATATAGTTGCTCGAGAGTGGGATGCTTTACATTTACACGTTGGAAACAACCTTGATTGGATGGAGCATTGGATAGAATATACTGAAGAATATTTTGGTAGGTTATCATGGGAAGGGGTGAGTAATATGATTAAAAAAGTGCATCGTCCTTGAGATCAATTTCCTGATATTACATCAAGGGAAGTTGATTTAGCCTTTGGTTTAAAAGATAAACAAGCAAGTTAAATTTGTTACCCACATTTTCCTAGTTTTTTCCCAATTTTTCAATGTATTTTGGTTTGTTTAATTATTGAAATATATATTTAGTATGTCCTATATGATGATTATTAATTCACAATTTATTTTTTACTTGTTGTCCATGTTGCAGTTCAAACATCACAAGTCTATGTGGTGTAATGGTCATAAATTCCGTATCAAAATGTTGGATGATAAGATGGAAACCTCGGATTGCGGGATAACTGTAGTGTTTAAGGTCACCAAAATTTCCTCTAGAAGTGATAGAAATTTGGAAGAAACTGAGAATAGGTACGATGGCAATTTGGAGGATATAATTCAGTGTGATTTTAATTCCTTTAAAATAGTTTTGTTTGAGGTTAAATGGTACAGGCTACGGATGCATGAATGTGGTCCTGAAAGAACTATTATTGAGCATGATAATGGATTTACCATGGTTAATACAAGGGAATTTGAACCAGGTACAGAGCCTTATGTTCTTCCAAGTCAATGTGAGCAAGAATTTTACTCAAAGGTACCTAGTAAAGCAGGTGGGTCATACGTTGTTAGATATGATCCAAGAGGAAGACCAGTAAAGTACAATCATGTAGCCGGGGATGAAGATAATAACAAGGAAGAATATCATGATTATGAATATCAGGAGCAGGTGGCTCATGTAGTCGATGTGTCAGACGAAGAATTTGAAGAGGTTGATCATCCAAATGTAGAAGATGATGATCTCATTGACGATATTGATAACTATAGTAGCAAAAATGACGTTGATGTTGATGTTGATAGGAATCAGCCTTTCACCAATATCTATTCTGAACCAGATCCTGATACAGATGTTGAACTGGATGAAGAAGAAGATGACTAATATTTAATTCATGTTGAAAAGAAGATGTATGTGTTTATATCTTTTATATCGTCTTTATATGTTTTTATATTGTATAATATAGTATATGATACATGTTCTTTATAATTTCAAATTAGGTAATATGGGGAAATTGAGAGTGATGTGCTGGGGGGGGCGGGGGGGGCATAATTACAGCTTCCACCTTCATGTGGTTTCCCCTGTTTAGTAGAGAATGAACTATTCTCGAAACCAAGAGGAGATCTGCATGACTATGCCTAATCATACCAATGATGTAGTTATGTCCATCATTAATTCATCATTATCATTCTCCAAAAATCTTATACAAATTTTACAAGGAAATTGTACTAGGAAATTCATCCATGGAATTTTTATATATAGGTCCAACATAATGATCCCCTATAATGTGGAGATTATCCCTCAAGTAGGTTTCATGACTTCATGTTTGGGTTGTATATCAATGTTGTTCTCTCACTGTCCTCACCCAGGTTCAATTCCACAATGATATTTTGGCTTGTTGGGATAAGGCTATAAGGGTAGATGCCCCTAGGAGTGGGGACCCCTTGCACGTGTGTCTTCGAACTTCTTGACTCTTTTTATGTCATAAGTTTATTGCTAGGAATTGCATTGCAAGTTTTTGGCACTAATCTAGGGGTTATAGTGGAAGCTAGGTATATTTGAACTTGTGTCTCGCCTAGGTAATTATCCAGGGAAATTACAAATTCCTCTAGTTCTAAGAAAAACACTCTAATGTCTAACCCACTAAATATTAACCTAATTATACCCATAACCACTAACTCCTAATCCCTAACACATTAACATGTGACTATTTGACCTCTAATCCCCAACACATTATCCACTAACCCATAACCCACTAATCCTTGATCCCCTAATGCACTAACACCCTAATACCTACTTACTAACCCTAAAGATAATAACCCACTAACACATAACCCTAACCCATTAACCATGGATGGAAATTATCCCACTAACCACTAACTGGATGACACCTAAGACACTAAATCCTAACCCAATAAGCACTAACACAATAAATTCTTCCTTACTAACCTATTAAATGATTAATTGAGATTTAACCAATATCCCTAA
>JASDQU010240088.1:14718-25295 GCA_032191745.1 Picea mariana
AGAACCATACATTGGTGTGTTTTATCTAAGAACCATATGTCAATGTGAGAAACCATGATGTTCTTATATATCTATGTGTGCACCACCACCCTTTGAAAGTTTTTCAAAGGATGTGTGGTGCTCCTAAACTTAATTGGATCATTGCCAATGGTGTGTTTGTACATCAATTAGCACAGTGGATAGCACAGGAAATTTTGATGCACTTAATATATAAATGTTTGGTGTATTTATTATGCATTAGAACACTACATGTCTATGTAGCTTGTAAGGGCACCAACTAATTGTGTAAGTTGAGCATCATGGACACACTGTGGAATTTCAAAAAAAAAAATTAAAGCCAAATTTTAACTTATAATTTATTAAAAATGTAAATAAAGGGACAATAAATAATTTATTTAGTTTCTTCTTCATTTAGAAGGCATGGTTGTTGCATAGAGAAAAAAATGAAACATTTGGTATTGTTTGGAAAATTTCAAAACGAACACAAGTCCATCATGAAAGCGAAGGAATTAAGAAATTGGGCAATCCAGTGGCATTGAGAAATGGGGTAGACATACGATATAGTGAGCACTAATGATTGTATGGGTGCAAAGAATTAAGTAAATGGCGGGAATGAATTGTTTGGTTCATTTTTTAAAATTTACTCTATTAAAGTGCCCTCCATGTCCCAATGAACTAGTACATTTTTAGTCTCAAGAACACCATTATTTTTAAATATTTTAACCTAGATTGATGCAATTTATATAATTATGCACCTATGTGTTTGTTATATATACAAAGTACCAACATCATTTTTATAAAAAAACAATATATATTTGTAAAAATATTCATATTGGTGCTTTTATATCTATAGGATGCACACAACATTTTATTGTTTTAAATAACCCTTTGTTTAAAATATTTTAACCTATTGATGTTTCTAATAAAATATTTTTTCCTCATTTGGTATATGTGGTATGGGTATGTACAACGCATTTAAATAGAAGATCATAAAAAAATTTCAATTTTTTTTAATATTTAATAAAATATTTTGACCTACTTTGATGCTTGTGATATGGTTGCAAACCGGTGTATATTATATTAAAACATTCAAGTTTGGTTGTATATGGTGCACTGACCTGATTTTTGTTGAAAAAAAATAATTATTTTAAAAAATATTTTAATCTACCTTGATATGCATGATAGTTTTATGCACTTGTGCATTTATGTCTATAGGGTGCTTTGAACACTTTCTAAAAATGACATTTTTTAAAAATACTTTAATTTTTCAATGTTTTATGTAAAATATTTTAACTTGATTCAGTGCACATGGTATGGGTATGCACCGATGTGGTTCAATAAAGCGAGAGCACCACAAAGGTTTTTTGAAAATATGATAAATATGACAAATATTTTTATAAAATATTTCTACCTATAACGATGTTTGTGATATGGTTATGCATTGATTAATTGATTAATGTTATACTAAAATACATTGGTCTGTTTACGTGGTATAAGTGTACCATAATAAATAAATAAATAAATAAATAAATAAAATTTTAAATTTTTTTGGATATTCATTAATGGCTACTATCCATAAATGAGTGTTGACTCAGTATATTTATATAAGGAAAACCATGCCACCTAGAATAAATCATTGGTGGTACCTAAAGGGGTGGACTTTCACTCCTACTAAATACCTTTAAATCTTGAGCGATTAACTTTTACTACTTCAAATTGTCTTAATAACAAATCTAAATATTATTTTAATATACATATCACACAATGTCATGGTTTGAGAGGCATAACCATTAAGTCACAGGTTAAATTTTCACACGAAATGAGTTATTAAAAGTATAAATCTCAAGGCAAGGTTAAGAGGGTCATTTATCATACATGATATAACTTTATGGAATTATCTTAAACAATTTTTTTTTTTTTTATTTCACGTCACATTAATATCTCATAATTAAAAGTTAATTATAACTAGCATAGATCCTCCCTGGATGGGGTGATAGCTGGTTAGCCAGAGACTGTTGGCATGCATGCATCCAAGGGAGTTATTACCCCCAGACGTCATCCAAACCTCCATACCATTTGAATGATGAGATATTATGCTGCAATAATGGTAGTGCGTTGCTCCACCTATGGGAAGTTAATGGCTCCTCATGTGAACCAGCTCTGGAGTATTGATGCTGGTACTCGTCGTCGGGTTGGTGTCACTTCAGCTTTCATGGCGTCCCCCATTATCATTCTGCTAGTCTCTATGAAGGTAAGAACCTTCAGGCACTCCGTCATTCTCCATTTTCATTTGGCTCTCTAGTTCCTTTTGTTCTTTGTGTCTTCCCGTTTGGGTCATTCTCTCGCTGCCTCTTTACCTTTGTTGGTCACCTCTCTCAGTCTCCATCTCATCATTGTTTCTCCTCTAGCCTGGTTCTTGCTTCATTGCCCCAATTCCCACTACAATCCTTCAACCATTCCCAGAGAGAGTGGAAAACCCAAAAGAGGGCCACTGTACTACAACTTTATCACACGATACAACCACCCTGACCCCTTGTAGCCTTCCCCACTGACCAGCTCCCCTGGAGGGGGCCAAAATTGGACTGAGACTCCTCCGCCCTCCCCTCACGCCCTGCACTCGCCTCCATCCCTTTCTGAAACTATGCACGAGACTGGAAGTTTCCCAGTGGATGAAGAGGTTCCTCCTCTAGAGTTGCAGCCTTTAGAAGCCCCTCTTGTTCCTAGCATCATCACCAGGCCCTCGGTCCAGCCGCTGGAGAAAGGAAGTTGCATGGTGGAGGAAGAAATCCCCCCCAGTTGGCTGACAAAGTGGATAGCCAAGAACACTACTCCTGGGATGGACATGGAAGAATATCCACCTACGATGCTTTATATGGACACAACTCCTCTCACAGATGTGAATGGAAAAATTGAGCAGCCTCATCGCTTTTTGGATGACCACCTTCAATTGGTCTTTGATATGCGGTGAAGCCTGGAGGATCAAACTAATAATCAATGCACTCTTAGTCGACACATGGACCTCGTGTTCGACGCCTTGTCAGATGTCTTGGATAAAACTCATTGTCCGACTTGTGGACAAATATTTGTCTTCACCTACGACACTAATGGGTGCCCAGGTTTGCCAAATTTCTAGCTTCTCTCTCTTTTTGCATATCAGGAACTAGCTCCAATTTTTTTTAGTTTTGTTAAATTTTCTGATCTATGGCTACAACCATGGTAGTTATGTTCTCGGGTGCATGACGCCAGACACGTCTTATGTATGCTATATGACATCTGTCACGTTGAACTCTGATAATACAGTTATGGTTTCCAAGTGTTTCTGTAAACCACCTGTTCTGGTTTCCCTGATGTGGCGGAACAGGTGACAAGCAAAGAACAATTTACTTTTTTTATGCTTTTAAGGTAATATATATTTCTCTCTTTTATTTACAAAAAAAAAATAACTAGCATAGATCCTGTTAGCACCAATTCTTGCAAGCGGGGTGTTTTTCCCCGATTTCAGACCCTTGATGTAGAATGCAAAGAAGTGGGGTTTCAAAACCCATCAAATGCGTTCTATTCCAAGGTCATAGCCATGAGCGCAATAAAGTAGCTCACAAAAAATCCATTTCGGGTGGAAAATGTAAGCAGGTGAGCGAGCAGTCTGATTTCAGCGACAAAGATCCATCTATAGAGCAAATCGACGGTCATCAGGTTTTCGGGGCTACCAAGTTGCCTGAGATTTATCACAAGAGATAGCGCCCATATTTCAAGGCAAATCTGGGTCGTCCGATCTAGTTGGGGCAGGTGGCAGCCAATCGACATTTCGGGGATCGACATTTTAAGAAACAAGGGATCTCCCATCCACTGCAGCTGAAATTGCCGAAATGTGAAATGCCGAAGGTACCTTTGAAGCTGAGCCCACGGTCCTAGTGCCAGGTCGCGTCAAGCGAGCCTGGGAATGGAGGTAGCCCCCTTTTTATGACAAATCCATCTTAGTCATTCATTTGAAGGACACGCGGCACAAGATCTGAGCCACGGGTGGGGCCTTTCGGGATTTTCATAGTGAAACCGCCAATGACATCTCAGCCGTCCGATCCAAAGGACGCGTGGCGCAAGATCTAGTCACGTTGTCATTTCGACATTTGGGATTTCAAAGGGTAAGGGCTCCTCGTCATTTCACATCTCGAAACCCTGAACCCCGAAGTGCCGAAAGTTCCCAGAGTCGGGCCCATGGTTTTGGTGCCTGGTCATAAAGAAGTAGGCCTGGAGAAGGGGCGCTAATGTTTATTGCATGGCAAGGCAGGTCTTGAAGTGTCGAAAGCATCTTAGCCGTCCATTCCGTAGGGACACGTGGTGCGCAATTAGGCTTTTCGCCTTTTCGCCCATCGCAACTTTGAAGCACAAGAAGTAGCTCCTTCATAGCTGCGAGATGCGAAGCGCCGAAAGCATTCAGGACTCGGGCCCACAGTATCGCCGGATGATCTCAACCATCCATCTAGAGGGACGTGTGGCGTGTGATTAGGCTATGTCGCCATTTTGCCTATCGTAACTTTGAAGCATGAGGAACAACCTCCTCCCAACCGCGAGACGCGAAGTGCCGAAAGAACCTTTGAATATAGGCATAGGGTCATAGCCCATAGTCACTTGGGGGCGATAGAAAGAACTGCGCAAAGGGCCAAAGCGCCGGGTTTAACTGCATAAGGGATCACTATGTTCTCCAAGCGCCGGTTTGACTTAATCTCAATCTTGATACCTGCTTGGAATGAATGAAGAAGAGAGGGGGTGGTTGAAACCTCGCCTCACTCATTAATTGCGAGGTATGGAGGTCCTGGAAAGAAGTCCGCCCGCGGTGGTCCTCTGTACTGGTTTTCCCATAGAATCCATGCCGATGTCCTCGACTCAGCAGGGAAGTTTGCGCACACTAATTCAGCATTTAAGGGCTCAGCTACCCCTTAGCATGATCCGTGCAGAGTTAAGTTGGTGTATGACATAGGAATGCATGCCAGATTTGATTGAAGAGACGCCCCATTCTGAAAGTCTAAGATGCCTCTGTTGGGCAATTGTTTAGGAGTATATATACTTAGTTTTGATATTTTTCAAAGCATCGATGGTTGATCTAGGCTCCCGATTGTAAAGTTTTTATGAAGCGCTGGTCGCTCTGGTTATGTATTGGCATTTGAGACTTCTTGCCTTTATGGATGTCAGCCTCTTTCCATTTCTTTGTTTACACTGTGTTAGAATAGCTCGAAATTGGAGGATCCAGTCGAGTTGTGCTGTTATAGGATGATGTAGGTTGGATCACTGTAATAGTCGCAATGCTTCTAATCAGTTCTTGTGTTTTCTCAACGCTGAAATGGCTCGAAATTGGAGGATCCAGTCGAGTCACCTTTCAGTTCCTTCAAACTCGGGGTCAAGAGGATCTTGTCTTCTGAGTTTTTCCTCCTCACATTGTCGAAGGCCTGATGCCCAAGGCAATCTTTCTCACTCATCTCATTAATTCTTCCATCTATCCATCTTATACTCATCTTACTGACGGAAGTTGGATAAAGACCTCCCTTGTTTTCTACACACCAGGCCTGATTTCCTGAGTTAAAGCTATATCTTCTTGAGTCTCTATCCATTCGATCACCCCATTAAAAAAATCGTGACATAAAACTGATGGGCGTCGGGCTCTGCTCCTGCTGCAATCCAGGAGTGACTTCTGACGCCAACATTTCTGGCGTCGTTGCCGGGGACGAAGTTGAAGATTTTCCCTGGGATTGAACAACATTGAGCCTCTGATTCTGAAGGTGCATCAGACATCAGAGCCCTTGAAGATTTCTACTGTGCACCTGGCGACTCCACTGTGGTGACCCCAAGGTTTCCACATCACTGTTTCAGCTATGGCTACTTTTAGCACACCTGAAAGCTGGCCCAGAGGAGCTTTCTTGAGAAGGTTTCATCAGCTTCTTTCTCAGCCTGAGAAGCTTCCTAGGGTAACAACAACGTAAGATCTAGCCTTTGATGGTGAACAAGGACCAGGCATATTCAAAGCTATGAATCTTTCACCTAGTGACTCCATGATTCAAGGATTGATCGACGACTCCACTAACTCGATATGGAAAATATATTAAGCTCAAAGGTTGGCTTTCTGTGACTTTTCCTAGATAGTTGGTTTTCCTAATCCGCTGCCAGATAGAGATGAATGGGAAGATATCCTCCCTAAATTTCAAGCAAAATTTTCGGAGATACCAACTGAGCATTTACTGGACTTTCATGAGGTTATTCATCGACATAATATCATGCATGAAGATGTCTAGATTAATCTTTTTAAGTATTCATTGAAGGGAGATGCTCTTGATTGGTGTCAATCTCTTCCCACTGCAAGCATCCATTCTTTGACAGATTTTCATACAACTTTCAATTTGTTTTGTAAAGATTACTATCTAGCTGATTGTTTGTTTGAAAACTGTTGTGAAGAGTTTTCTTTGCTTCATGAAGCCTCTGCTGGCCTTGTAGACCATGTTTGTGATGAAGCTTTTACTGTAGAGGAAAGAATTTGCTATGAAAATATAGAGGTGTTGAATGATATTAATTATGCTAGCCCTAGAATGGAAGCATCTGACATTATTTCAGATGCACCTGTTCTTTTAGATGTTCATAAAGATCAACATGCCTCTTGTGAAAATTATGAGCTTATAGAGCAGATGTGGTCTATAGTAGATGGCTCACCTGGGTATTGGGTTGAAGCAGATGTTCCTAGAAGCCTTGCTTATGATGATGAAGACCTCCCCGTTCTTAAAGAAGAGATGGTTGTGGAGGAGGATTTTTCTCTTTTCCTTCAAGGGGTTTCTCACGATATATTTTTAGCTGGGATTAAAGAGAAAAAAATTATGTATGAACAACCAGAAGCAGCAGATACCACTATCCCTAAAATGGATATTTTTGATGGGATCACTATTCTAGAGGAGGAACATAGAAATGAAGGTTAGCCCCTTTTTGATGAATATTTTAGTGATGATGAGCAACAAGCTTATCCTACATTTGATCACTATGAAGACACTGACCGACATGACAGCAAGCAGATCCATCCCATGGTCCCTGTTTATGATGAATACGAATCTGACCCGGGGGAGAGCCAACTAGAAGAGGAGAAAGAACTAGAGGAGCAGAATATTTTCTGTCCAGAGCCAGTCAGTGAGCAGCCACCGCCTGAGAGCAGAGAGCCTACGTCAGTTGTCCACCCACTTGTGCTTATCAGAGGTATTCAGCCACATGTGAACAACTGTGTAGCAGAGGAGGCTGCCTGTCGCCAATTTTCTGGAATTGGCCACTCATTCTATGACCCTGTCAGCAAATACATGGAGTGGCATTTCCTTTATGCCACCTTCATCTTCATGGCAAACCTTGAAGATAAATTAAAGGATGTAACCATTCTGATGTCCTGGTTACATCGTCTGTTATCCATCATCAACATATTGAAGGAACTTCTGTTCTGGAAGTTGCTTGAATGGCTATGGTGGAAGTTTGCTTTCACCTAGCCCCATGTAAAGGATTCTGATAGTTTAGGACTGTACATAAATAAGCTCTTTGAGCATGTATCTTGTTTTGTTTTGCTTTTACTTTTCGGCCTGTATTTTCAGCAGGGTTTTTTTTTTTAGCTTGACTCCATAGCCCAACAACCAGGTATTGGGACTGCAAATGAGTTCTTAGAGCATCACAAGGATGACTCTATCCCCCATGGAGCCTAATGTTAGCACCAATTCTTGCAAGCGGGGTGTTTTTCCCCGATTTCAGACCCTTGATGTAGAATGCAAGGAAGTGGGGTTTCAAAACCCATAAAATGCGTTCTAGTCCAAGGTCACAACCATGAGCGCAATAAAGCAGCACACAAAAAATCCATTTCGGGTGGAAAATGCAAGCAGGTGAGCGAGCAGTCTGATTTCAGCGGCAAAGATCCATCTATAGAGAAAATCGACGGTCATCGGGTTTTTGGGGCTACCAAGTTGCCCAAGATTTATCACAAGAGATAGCACCCATATTTCAAGGCAAATCTGGGCCGTCTGATCCAGTTGGGGTAGGTGGCAGCCAATCGACATTTCGGGGATCGACATTTTAAGAAACAAGGGATCTCCCATCCACTGCAGCTGAAATTGCCGAAATGCAAAATGCCGAAGGTACCTTTGAAGTTGAGCCCACGGTCCTAGTGCTAGGTCGCGTCAAGCGAGCCTGGGAATGGAGGTAGTCCCCTTTTTATGACAAAGCCATATCGGTCGTCCATTTGAAGGACACGCGGCACAATATCTGAGCCACGGGTGGGGCCTTTCAGGATTTTCATGGTGAAACTGTCGACGTCATCTCAGCCGTCTGATCCAAAGGACGCATGGCACAAGATCTAGTCATGTCGGAATTTTAGCATTCGGGATTTCAAAGGGTAAGGGATCCTTGTCATTTCACATCTCGAAACCCCAAACCCCGAAGTGTTGAAAGCGCCCAGAGTTGGGCCCACGGTTTTGGCATCTGGTCACAAAGGAGCAGGCCTGGAGAAGGGGCACTAACGTTTATCGCGTGGCAAGGCAGGTCCTGAAGCGCCAAAAGCATCTCAACCATCCATTCCGTAGGGACACATGGTGCGCGATTAGGCTTTTCACCTTTTTTCCCATCGCGACTTTGAAGCACAAGAAGTAGCTCCTTCATAGCTGCGAGATGCGAAGCGCCGAAAGCATTTAGGACTCGGGCCCACAGTATCACCGAAAGATCTCAGCCGCCCATCCAGAGGGACGCATGGTGCATGATTAGGCTATGTTGTCGTTTCACCTATCGTAACTTTGAAGCATGAGGAATAGCCTCCTCCCAGTCGCGAGACGTGAAGTGCCAAAAGTGCCTTTGAAGATAGGCACAGGGTCACAACCCGTAGTCACTTGGGGGTGATAGAAAGAACTACGCAAAGGGCCGAAGCGCCGGATTTAGCTATAGAAGGGATCACCGTGTTCTCCAGGCGCCGGTTCGACTTAATCTCAATCCTGATACCTGCTTGGAATGAATGAAGAAGAGAGGGGGTGGTTGAAACCTCGCCTCACTCATTAATTGCGAGGTATGGAGGTCCCGGCAGGAATTCCACCCGCGGTGGTCCTTTGTACTGGTTTTCCCACAAAATCCATGCCGATGTCCTCGACTCAGCAGGGAATTCTGCGCACACTAATTCGGCATTTAAGGGCTCAACTACCCCTTAGCATGAGCCGTGCAGAGTTAAGTTGGTGTATGACAAAGGAATGCAGGCCAGATTTGATTGAAGAGATGCCCCATCCTGAAAGTCTAAGACGCCTCTGTTGGGCAATTGTTTAGGAGTATATATACTTAGTTTTGATATTTTTCAAAGCATCGATGGTTGAGCTAGGCTCCCAATTGTAAATTTTTTATGAAGCATTGGTCGCTCCGATTATGTATTGGCATTTGAGACTTCTTGCCTTTATGGATGTCAGCCTCTTTCCATTTCTTTGTTTACACTGTGTTAGAACAACTCGGAATTGGAGGATCCAGTCGAGTTTCACTGTTATAGGATGATGTAGGTTGGATCACTGTAATAGTCGCAATGCTTCTAATCAGTTATTGTGTTTTCTCAATGCTGAAATGGATCAGAATTGGAGGATCCAGTCGAGTCACCTTTCAGTTCCTTGAAACTCGGGGTCAAGAGGATCTTGTCTTCTGAGTTTTTCCTCCTCAAGCTACCAAAGGCCTAATGCTCGAGGCAGCGTTGCTCACTCATCTCATTAAGTCTTCCATCTATCCATCTTATACTCATCTTACTGATGGAAGTTGGATCAATACCTCCCTTGTTTTCTACACACCAGGCCCAGTTTCCTGAGTTAAAGCTATATCTTCTTGAGTCTCTATCCATTCGATCACCCTATTAAACAAGTCATGACATAAAACTAATGGGCGTCGGGCTCTTCTCCTGCTGCAATCCAAGAGTGACTTCTGACACCAACAGATCCATCTTAACTCCAGATCTATCATGCACCAAGAGGGATCAAATCCTTCAAGGTGCAAATTTTTCCTCAAGTTTTTAAATTTAAGAAAAGTTTTCACCTTTCGAGACTTGATCCCTCTTCGCACATAATAGATTTGAAGTTAAGATGGATCTACACATGTTATTAATGTGTGTGTGTGTGTGTGTGTGTGTGTGTGTGTGTGTGCGTGTGTGTGTGTGTGTGTGTGAACTCGATGTTGAGCACAACAGGAATTACACATCTCTCTCATACTAAGGATTACATCATTGAAATGTTTTAACCATAAGAAAGTTTGTAATTTCAATTGCTTTATGGATACACACACACACATACATATAAAGTTGATATTGAAATATTTTGTTTTTTGCCAACATTCAAAATAATTTAAATGCCACATGTCAAATCCATGTTAAGCACTAAAAGAATTACACATATCCCTCATACTCAAATGTAGAAAACACTTATCCATGGAATACATAATTTTTTACTTTCAATTTTTTTGTTGTTGTAAGAAAGTAGTCTATTTTATTACATTATAAATAATATATACAGGAAATATCATAGGCCTAGAAATTCATCCATGCCTATTCGTGGAAAAAATTAATA
>JASDQU010240091.1:4235-16736 GCA_032191745.1 Picea mariana
ATGTAAGTCTCTCCCTCTTTCCCCCATGGTAAAAGGATTACCAAGGATTGTATAAACAATCTTATCCTTCTTTGGTGAGGGTGTGAAATCCCACCTTTCTGGATTCTTTCTATCAGAGATGTTATATCCTATTGGTCTTTTTGAGGATCTTATGGCCTTCGATGTCACAACTGTAGTTGTTATCTGTGAAATTACAGAGTTAGGGTTTCTGAGAAGGGCTTGTATTTTCTCTGGATCAACTGTATCATCCAGGGCTGGATCACCAAGATTTTGAGTTTGTTGATGTATGGTGTTTCCTGGTTCTAGGATTTGTTCTACGGTTTCCTCAGCCAAAATTTCAGTCTCAGTTTCTATCGCTTTTTGGGTGGAGGTTTCTTCTTCTTTTTGTGGTTTTATATTTTTCCTAAATCTGCCCCTAGGATCTCTATTTCTCATGAAGTCATGCTAAATAAAATGAAAGAACTAAGATTGATTTTCAGAGTACCTGTGATAACGGATATGTCGGTTTTCACCCCTTGTTTCCACAACTCCTCTTACTATCAACCTACTAAATACCACACCAAACTTAAGTGCATTCTAAAACTAATCAAGACAATTATATTCTTACCTTTTAAAAATCTCCCCGACAACGGCACAAAAAATGTCAGGCTGCTAAATTGAAGATTTGAAAGACCTGAAACACTAAATTGTCAAACCAGGGTTGGTAAACTTTGAGTTGCTACACTGTATGTGCGGGTAAGGTTCTAATCGCTATCTGAATGCTATCCTTAGAAGAAAACACAAAATCACTCTGAGAACTTGAATCCTAATGATTATCCTGAAACTTAGCATTTCCTATTTAAGTCATTAACAGAAAATAATCCTATGCTTAAATGTTGGTGCTTCTATTTCCATTCAGAAGTGTGATTTCACAAGATTATTCCACCACTACTTTTAATAATCTATCATCACCATTTCGATTCAAGCTATGACAAAAAGAGTATTTTCGGAAATGCATTTAATCTGGTCATCAAAATCAATCTAAATCTGTCTACAGGAAAACAGAGTACTACCCTACCTACTGGTACTAGAAGCTTCCTTTGATTTAACTGTAATCTAACTGTTCTAATTAAGTAGGGTAACTAACTATCTAACAAAGCAAAGTTCATTCCAATTCTAAGTTATGTTCGAATTGAAAACTAGAAACTAATCAAATCTTAGTTCATGTTCTAAACCCTACAGGCATCAATCATGCATTCAATATTCATCAACATAAAAGATAACAGTATGCGGGAAACGATTCTGTTGAAGAACGATTAAACACGATTCTGAACCAGTCAATCTTTAAACTTTAAGCTATCCTGTATGCAAATTCCAAAACACCGAGATGAACTAAATCTAAAGCAGAGTAACACAGCGACTTGAACCGGTTTGGAGGGCCCAACCAAACGGTACAAACGCCGAAGGAAAGAACCAGAACTAACTATAGCATTCTATGGAAACATTGTATAGTCTTTACGCTCCATAAACTCAGAAGAGAATACTTCAAATCGTATACCAGTCGAATAGCATGATGCAACAGCAGTTTGTATTCAAAAATATGTGTTCACGGTATAACATAACATAACCCAACCGTTCTCAGGAGTGATCTCCTGTTTATAATAGTCTAAAGAAAAATACATAAAACAAACGGATCCCCGATCCGAAAATAGCTTGGAATCAAGTTTTAAAACAGACTTCACATCTTCGTGACACGTAGTGTCACGAAGTGTGAATGATGAAGAATTAATGACTCAGTTTTATCATTACGCCTTCAATCATCCTGTGAGCGCTAACTCCAGTTGTCATGCGAATCTCTCTTTCTCCCATTCGGACTATAACGCACAGATCTTGAGCGGCTCCATTGGTATCTCCACGGGTACGAGTTGGTACCTGGTACCGGCAATCCTATTCCAAAAATAGAAGTGGTACCTAACCCAAGCGACATTAGTTTTAATATCAATTTAAAGCATCAAAATGCATAAGAATATCTTGAAACATAAAGATACCTTAAGTAGCCCGATCGAATGGTAGGGAGATGTCAATTATGTCAAAACAAGGCCAAAAGGGTGGTACTGGGTATATAAATGGAGGTCTTTGGAATATAATATAGGCAAAAACATGATCAAAACCGGAGACCAACACCTACAACCCAAGATTAAAACCCCTCTTTCATAGTAAATGCATGAAGAGAACCACCAACCTTATTACTGGCATTCGATGTAGATCCTCCGTTGTGCTTCGACCACTTGCTTGCGTTGCTCCTTCCACAGATAACCTGCAATCAAGACAAATAACAATTATGCATGCATGCTACTTCTATACTCAAGGGTTAGAAATCAAGCATAAATTCATCAAATCATAGACAATTCATACATTGGGATGGGAAAAGTATTCTTTTTATTACTGAAAATGAATCAACTTACAATCAAAGATGAGACCGGCCACCGCTCCTTGAACCTAATCCTGGGCTCCTCTTCTTCTGTCCTTCAACTGCTTTACATTAAATCTCCTTTAGCATGAGGAAAGGCTAAAGGGTTGGGACAATGGATTACGTAAATGGGCAGAGTTTCTTCACTATATTTTTTCCTCCTCCAAATGGTACCCCTACCCCTTCTTTTATAGGCTAGAAGGAGCTAGGGTTTTGGACGAAACCTCGGCCATGCATGGCCAGGAGTTTTAGTTAACTGACCCATAGCTTTTTGTCCCATCAACAACTTTCCTTTTTTTCATGATTTTGAAGGTACACGTGGGTTGTAGTGGGCCTGCTAGCGTGTACTTTGTAGATACACGTGGGCTGTAGTGGGCCAGCTAGCGTGTACTTTTAAAAATGGAGTTTTTAGAAGAGTTGTTCGGTAGTTTTTGGAAAAGAAGGGATATGAGTTGACCTGATGCCAGGTAAGCATGTGTGGTGCAATTTAGGGTTATAACAGATGCCCCCTAATGTGTGAGGTCAGAAGAGCATCTGATGGCTGAAATACATTACCAATCTTTACTGATGTGTCGAACAATTGAGCCCAAGGATCAGGAACCAGGAGGTGTCGTCTGCAAAATAACAAATGTCTTACCGAGGTGGACATACCCATGCTCAGGATAAAATATAACCATGGCTACCAATCAAATACACTATAGATCCATGTCAAATAACTCTAAAGAGTAGCCGCGAATAATACACAGCGGAGCTACATCTCGAAATCAGAAAGATATACATATAGAGTATCCATCTTCCAGAAGTTGATTCATCTTGATGGTTGTACTTCAGAGCTCGAGCAAAAACTTCAAAATCTTCTAAAAGTCGGGTAGGAGTGTAATATGAGTGTACGACTGCACTACCCATAGGTCTTCGATGGCTCGTCGGTTATGGACTTGATAATCTTGATGATCGGACTGAAGGCTTCAGTGATTTTGAACAAGGACTTGATGGGACGTTTAGGATGGTCGGGTATGAGGATAAGAGACATATTGCAGAGGGGCCAACTCAGGCTTAGTGACAAAATTCCCTTGGACAATAGCATGACAAGTGATAAGACTCAGGCAACATATATGTTAATCATAAGTCTACGAAGTAGGAGGCAACGCAAACTCTCCATATGTTTGGAAGAGTAACCAAACGGTGCAGGACACAACTCTATATAGCAAGAAAAGATTCCTAAGGTCGTACTACATCCCACAGTCTAATGATCAAACGAACAGATGTGCTTTATCCAA
Source organism: Picea mariana (assembly GCA_032191745.1). Taxonomy (NCBI): domain Eukaryota; kingdom Viridiplantae; phylum Streptophyta; class Pinopsida; order Pinales; family Pinaceae; genus Picea; species Picea mariana. The sequence continues at coordinate 7,962 of JASDQU010240091.1, forward strand.
GGGTGACTCATTATGCTACCAATAAAGAAAATACTTTTCCCATCCTCTTTTTTGGGGTATATTTGATTTTTTTGTTCTTTTTGATCATTTTTGAAAAAGAATAAAGGAATATTACGTTGCAATGGAGGAACGAGTACTGCAAACATACAAGCTTGAGGCACAAGGAGAAGACTGATGTTCTGGTAAAATGATACTCGGGAAATATCCTCTGGCGGCCAAAGGTGTTAAGACGCAGAAGCAAACTGTCACAAGGCTAGTGGATAAGGTATGCAAATGTGGTTGGTAGAACACACAATGGTAATGTCCTTCGATGTAAGTTTAACAAGCCCAGAGAAGGTAGGCTCGGTGGTTTTTCATATTTAGAGAGTTTGAAAAAGCATTAAAGGAGACTCTGTTGGGGGCACCTTTTTCGACAATAGTCTAGTTGGTTCGAAAAAGGGATAAACTAGCACCGACTAGATGTCAATTCAAAACCATTTTAACGAGTGTGACAAGGAAAAGATCACTCAACTATTTTTTCACTTTTAAGGAGTCTAAAAAAAGATTAACAATGGACTCCGTCAGGAATATTCTTTTGGACCAATTTAACGAGTGTGAAAGAATAAGGTGACTCGACGATCTTTTCAATTTTAGGGAGTCTGAAAAGAGCTTAACTATGGACTCCGTGGGGGTTTCTTTTTCATAAATTTAGTCCCTCGGGCCCAAAAAAGGGATAAAATTATACTTGAGAGTACTCTTCTAAAGAAAGGAAGTTGTATAGAGTATACCTTTGTTCTTATTGTTGACCGTCCAGACCGAAAAAGGGGTAAACTACTGCCGGACAGACATGACTTCAAATTTTAGTTTAACGAGCGTGAAAGGCCACAAGATCTCTCAACAATCTTTTCATGTTTAAAGGGTCTGAAAAGGGCTTAAAATAAGACCCGTTTAAGGAACGTTCTTCTGGACCAATTTAACGAGTGTGAAGAAACAAGGTCACTCGGAAATATTTTCATCTTTAAGGAGTCTGAAAAGGGCTTAAAGAAAACTCCATAATGGTTACTTTTCTCAATTAATCTAGACGAGATCGAAAAGCATAAATGCAGTCTCGTCGGATGTTGCTTTCAAATCTCAAAGCGAGCTTGAAAAACAACAAAGTTAGCTCATGATAGACTCTTTGTGGGTCAATGCCTGGCATCTCCTCGGGGGAGCTGTATTCTCCGACGAAAGCATTGTCTATGACGCCAGGGGTTCTGGAGATATTGATAGGTATAGTTTTAGTAATGGTTTCCATATTTCCCTCAACATAGATCTTGTGTGTAGTTAAGGTATTAGTATGACAAGACCTATCTCCAGTCATAGTCACGGTGAATTCTCCTGCTTCGATTCGGCTTAACTTTGGGAGGAAATATGATCTGTGATGAAGATCATCCCAAGGTTTGTCTGGACTAGTCATTTCTTCGATTACTGCTTCATCAGAAGGCAATACTAAGTCTAATGAATCGACATTAGCAAGAAAACCCTGAGCCCAATTAGGCTCTAGAAGTGGATCTAACTCTTGTGCGGGAGTCGGATCAGGGTTAGCTGAAGCTTGCTGGACTAAAGAGTACGCTGCTTCAGTGGCCGACAAGGGCATGGACATGCCTGAGTGCCCTGTCTCATCCATCATGGTTGATGGGGAAGGAAGAATCCAAGGATCCTCAAAGTAAGTCGTGCGGAATGACGAAACTTGAAAAATCTCAACCTTATGGTGATTAGATATAAATTTGACATTGTCGCGAGGAGGTGGGTAATCGAAGGTACCCATCAAGGATGGGAACAAACCAACTCCTACGTTAACTACACCTGGTTGAGGATTATCTATCATTGGGACCGTTGATGGCCCCAAAGTTGGGTTAGGTCTGGAGAAAGACAGTTGATCAATGGTCACTATCCAACCCTCGTGTGGAAACAACAAGACTCGGAACACTGTAGAAACCATAGCTTGCATAGCATAAGTCCAACTCCTTCCTAACAAGATGTTATATTCAAGGGGAGCATCGACTACCTCCACTTTGACACACATGGTTTTCCCTCCTAACTACATAGGGAAAGAAGGAGCGATGCCATGTGGTCGAAAAGAACAACCGTCGAAATCATTGAGGAGAGTAGGTGATGGAGACAAAGCGGGCTAGCCAATGGCCTTCCAACATGCTAACAACATAATGCATGTCAAGGTGCCCTAGTTAACCACCATGCGGAAGATATTCCATGTAATCATGGGATGAGCCACTACTATCTGAAATGATACGTGGTAAGGAAGACGAGGTTTTAAGTCGGTTGTATATAACAGGATGGTACCCGGGTTACAAGTCTCAGTAGAGCCCAAAGCGGTTAACAAGGATTTCCTCTGAGCAGGGAAGATTTGGAGGACCTCCAAAGAAGACATCGCACAAGGGGTTCGTAATAAATCCTCCACCACAGAGTAATTCTAGGTGGCCCTTGAATTTTTGTTGTGATAATCTTTTTTAAATGCACCCTTTGGAATGCGTGTCATTGTTTCTCCCAACGTCTTCTCAATCTGTAGAGGAAGAGATGGGAGATCAACTTCTTTACCCTTCTCAGAAGCGCTTGGTTTACTATAGTCGTGCGCTCTAGTCATTATGAAAACATCACCCATAACCATATATACGTTCGCGGAGGAAGGATTGTTTGGAAGAGGTTAGGTTTCTTGGCTTCCCCCTTCTGTACTTGTAGAGGCTTGAGTTAAATGTTTTCCATGTTGAAAAGGATTAGTCAACACTGCCTATTGTTGCTGTGTGACAAACTTTTGGGCCTCTGTAAGTCGAGGACAAATATGGGTCAGGTGGTATTCCGCACACAAGTTGCACAGATACCTCACCTTCCATTTTTCTGTAGTTTCCCCACCAACATTATCAGTGGGTTTTTTATCCCCCTTACCCTTCTTTCATTGTTTTTTCTTCCCTTCAGGTTGTTGGGTGGCCTTTGGGTTAGTTGACTGCACGGAGTGTACTTCCGATGTTTGGGTAGGAGGAGAAGCCAAAGTAGTAGTTTGGTTGGTCGTTGTGTGTTGTATATATAACTATTGCAACTGTTTTGTCAATTACTCAGCGGGCTTGGTTTGTACTGAACCAACAATACCATTGGCATGTGGTCCATCTCTCTCTCTAGTTTTATCCAGTATAAATCATGGTGCATCTGGTAGGTTGTTTTATAATAAACCAGACTGAGAATAGATGAGCTCAAACTGTTGAGCCCTCATGATGGCATCTTCTTCAGAGAAAAATCCAGAAGTCGCGATGTCTTTGGATAATTGTGGGACCAAAGACTTAAGGAACCACTCAAGAAGGAATGTTGGTGGGACTGGTACTTTGATTAGACTCTTCCAGTGTCTCCACTCTCAGATATGATCAAAGATATGGTCCGTTGTTGTCTGTTCGAAATTGGTGAGCAGCTCTGTGCTAGCTTCATATCTCACAGGTAACTGGAAATGGTTAAGGAAGGCCATCGTCAGTTCGCCAAAAGAAGAGTATATTGAGCAATCGAGCTCGATGTACCATTTCGTGACACTCCTGATAAGAGTATGTTGAAACAATCGCAACTGTACGGAGTCATCTTTCAATGAGTTAGATGAACACCAAAGATGGAAGGTAGTCACATGATCACCTGGATCTTCATTAGGCTTGGCCTCGAACTTTGTAATTTCTGAAGGCAACTTCATTGGCATAGGAGCCCAACGTGGATCATGACAAATAAGATCATTTAACAACCTTGTCAAATATGGCAAGTGTAAAGTTGCCAGGAATGGTAGTTTGGGTTGATGTTGATAACCTGGGAAAAAGGGTCATGGAGTTTGACTGGCACCAGGTTACCAGGAAAAGTTTGGTTGCTGGCCTGGATTCTGGTAGAAACCATGGCCCTGACCAGCGTAAGGATTTTGCATATGTGGAGACATCATCGATTGATTTCCCATAAAGGACATAGGGTGTTGGGAATGCATCGTGCCCGAAGGACTTTGGGAAGGATTACCCCATGCCAGCCCTGATGGGAGAGGCATAGTAGTCTGTCCAGGGTTCCATTGACTGTGGAAAGAATTACCCCAGAATGACATTCCAGAGGAGGGAATGGATCCTTGTCCTGAGTTCCAAGGTCCTACTATATGTTCCCCCTACGCAGGAATAGTACCCTACGCCGAAGTAGACTGTCCAAAAATGGGATTGCCCCCAGACAGGAAAGCGGTGGATGAGAAAGTGTTGTTACCAAACGTCCCATTCCAAACAAATGGTGTTGAACCTACTGACATACTGTGCATACATAGGTGTTCCTTGACTCCTGGCTCCAAATAAACTAGTGTGTGCAGGCTGCCCGGCAGACTGTTGATGTGGACCACCAAGCGAAGGGGCCGAAGTAGGGATATGACCTCCAGTGTAAGAAAAAGCATTAAAAGGGATAGGAGTGCCCCCAAGTTGACCTTGCAGAGAAGCGTTAGAGCTCCCTGCCCCCAGACCCAAAGTCTGTAAAGTGGAGTAAGTGAGTGCAGGACTTGTACCTGAACTAGGCATATCATATGAGAACGGAGGGCCTGTCGCACTAGGGGTGAAGGGGGTTGTGGCCGCCACCATATAAGGGTTCGATCCACTATGCGAAGTAGTTGCGGTCGAGACCATGGTGGCTTGGACCGACGATGGTAAGTTAGGATATGATTCTCCTGTGGTAGCAACTGTGGTGGGAATGGAAGAATTCCCAGAAGAAGTAACAGTGTTTGTTTCCATAGTTGTGTGAGGCACTGTCTGGCGTTCATGAAATTGGATTGGTGCAGTAAACGATACCCAGATATCAATGGTTGGGGTTTCAACTAAGCCAATATTGGTGGTTGATTCCTCCGGGAGTTGTTCGGGCACAAAGGTTTGTAACCCGGTCGCTTCGAAAGACCCGTGTTGGTCTAGCTTCCGCCTTCATGGGGGCGGGGGTGGCTCCAGTGTAACCGGTGGAAGGCCCAGAAGCCTTCGTGACTGATGGAGCTCAAGATCCTCCACTGTGTGAGAAGATCCAATACACGCTAAGGTATTCTACACGTTCAAAAGTAACACACACTAAAAAGAATCCCCAAAGAGATAAGACAAGCAATCACTAAACTATTTGGAAGAACAGTTACAACAACCAACACTAGAGAAACTTACCGGTGCAAGTGAAACTCAAACACGGAAACACCTTCCAGGTATACTCTGCAAAGCATGGCCCGATGTCTATCCTAGGTACTGCGGTATACCCCCGCAGTCACCTGTGTATGTCCCTAAAAATATTGGCAACTATCCAGCACGCGAACAGTCACCATGCGGGTACAGTCAAAAGTCGGGTAGACCACAATGAGCAGGGTATCAAGTCCAAAAACTGTCAAGGGTATCGAGAGAAAATGGTCTAGAAGACAACTGAGGACCTCGAATGGATTCGAGACCCATGAAGCCCCGTGGCAAATGCAAACGACGGAATCCCAAAATAATCCCTCGATATGTGTTCTCCACTACGATTGGTCCATCTTTGGAGGGGTTATCTCCGCTACCTTTTCGCATGCGACCTCATGTTTATCCCCTGTGTTAGAGGGGGTTCTCGGATAAATTCCATGAAACTGGACTTAGACACTCCTTACCTCAGACTCTAATGTTTGGTTGTGAGTGGCCTTGAAGAGTTTCCTCTCCAACCTAATTCAAGGCCCTAATCCTGAACTAGTGTGTGAACCCTACAAACATGAAAGTCTAGTAGATTTTAAGATTAGCGTTGCTTTTAAGGATTTTTATTACGTCAAGGGGTATGAAGGTGAAACTGATGGTGTGTAAAGATGAATGAAAAAATATGGAAACAAAAGACTTTTACTAAATGCAAAATTTCAGCAACTTTTCACAAAGAAAGATTTCTTTTTCTTTTCAATTTTTCTAAGATTTTATATAGCAAACTTAAAGGAATTTCGCTCGAATACGAGCTACTTATTCTCTAAATGCACTGTAAAAACTTATGAAATAAAAGACTTCTCCCTAGCTAATGATGCAAAAACACACTCTTCAAACAAAGAAGAAAATGAAAGGAGATTTTTTATTTATTTAAGTTCTAGTAAAGCAACAAAGGCAAAATACTGACAAGCACAAAACCAAGAAAAACAAATTCTGGCTTAAAGAATAGATCGCAAAGAATCAGAGTAAAGACACACAATGGCCACAAAGAAAACAAAGACTCTTATGCTTGTTTAAAAACCATAAAAAAAAAAAATTATATTTTTTGTCAACTATCAACTGAGAAAAAGCAGGCTAAGGGTAAGATGACCTAACCTACTGACTGTTCAACCCTAGACTCAAACACCTGAGAGGAATAATTCTCATCAAAGGAGGGGATGACTGCCCCACCCTGAATAAAAAGTAGACGGTCAAGCACGCTACTGTCAATAAAACAACACGCATGCAAATGCGTGCTGAGCTGAAACAGAAAGCATGTACACATGGGTTGACCTTGTACAGGCCACATGTATGTCTAAATTCTAAGACAAAAATGAAAACAGGCAGTCCAGAATAGTAAGAGGCCTCTGGTATTGATAATCAGGGTCCCTTGAAGGCTTGGATGCTCTTTCTAACATAAAATAAAAATAATGCAAGGAATAATAAGGCGAAAAAAGCAATCTGAGACAGGACTATGAACCAACAAGACTCAGACAAGATTTCAGAAAATCCCTTGAGAATGTATAATTCTGACAGGGAAGAGGAGGACTATCTCTAAAGTTCTCTAAACTCCTACACGCTACTGCTATCTCTACAGCTAGCATTCACACGCGGGTTGTAAGAGGATAGGGCGCGGGGACACGCATGCAGGCCTTCTGCAGGCCACATGTACCTCTGTGTGTCCCGACAACTACCGTCAAGCAACAGTCAGGGAAATCTGGTATAAAGAACCAGGCTCCCTGCTAGCTCAGACCTTATAGAAAAAGACAGGCAAAGAAAAATAGAAAATCTAATCTTTTAAACTACCCAAAAACTTTAAATAAATCCAGAAACCGTAAAGAGTATTCTCCCCAGTATGGTCGCCAATTCCGTTGTTGGGAAAAATACCCTACAGACTAGCAATCTAGGGTCAGACTTGCATGCATATTTTGACTGAAAATAAATTACTTTTTAACCTACAACCCAAGATTAAAACCCCTCTTTCATAGTAAATGCATGAAGATAACCACCAGCCTTATTATCGACGTTCGATGTAGATCCTCTGTTGCACTTTGACCACTTGCTTGCGATGCTCCTTCCACAAATAACCTGCAATCAAGACAAATAACAACTATGCATGCATGCTACTTCTCTACTCAAGGGTTAGAAATCAAGCATAAATTCATCAAATCATAGACAATTCATACATTGGGACAGGAAAAGTATTATTTTTATTACTGAAAATGAATCAACTTACAATCAAAGCTGAGACCGGCCACCACTCCTTGAACCTAATCATAGGCTCCTCTTCTTTTGTCCTTCAACTGCTTTGCGTTAAATCTCCTTTGGCATGAGGAAAGGCTAAAGGGTTGGGACAATGGATTACATAAATGGGCAAAGTTTCTTCACTATATTGTTTCCTCCTCCAAATGGTACCCCTACCCCTTCTTTTATAGGCTAGAAGGAGATAGGGTTTTGGATGAACCCTTGGCCATGCATGGATAGGAGTTTCAGTTAACTAACCCATAGCTTTTTATCCCGTTGGAAACTTTCCTTTTTTTCGTGATTCTGAAGGTACATGTGGGTTGTAGTGGGCCTGCTAGCATGTACTTTGTAGATACACATGGGCTGTAGTGGGCCAGCTAGCGTGTACTTTTAAAAATGGAGTTTTTAGAAGAGTTGTTCAGTAGTTTTTGGCAAAGAAGAGATATGAGTTGGCTTGATGCTAGGTAAGCATGTGTGGTGAAATTTAGGGTTATAAAAGTCCTGCTGCTAGAAGAGCCTTCTGAATCACCAGCTTCCTTCTCAGAGGAATCATCTGTCTCTGATCCTTTACCTCTGGGGTGGACCTTCCTTGAGGTGCTCCTCTCAGTATGGCCACTGATACGACCATTTTTCTGCATCTCGAGCTCATGCTGCATTTGTTGTTGTAGGTCGGATAAGCTCTGCAGTAAAACTGCATTAATTTCAGTTTGTTTTTCTTGTTCTTTCATCATCCTTTCATTGTCGGCCTTGCATATTTGCAATTCAACCATGAGACTGCTCATAGTCTCAGCTAGATCTGGAGGGGTTTCTATTGCTCTTATTTCGTCAGACTCTTTGTCTCTATTGTGGGAGCCTTCTCCCACCTCTTGGTGAGTCACCATTCTCTGTGTCTGTAAATTCCCGCGGCTGATCGTCCACTTAGGTGAAAAGACAAACATTGGTTATTAGTCAAGAGTTAGATACATTTTAGAACCTGTGCATAAATTCATAACTCTTTCACATGCATACACAGTCGGGTTCTCGTTTCCAAGTTTTGATCCTGGATAAGAGAGTCAAGTTAGGGGGTTAATCCTCTTAGGAGTGCTTCGAACAAAGCTTATGCGCAACTCGTTCATGAGCCCAATCAGGCCAAGTGTTGTCACCATGCTCTGATACCACTTTTCCACACACCCTCTACCATAATCAAATTTTCGTTGATTTCTGCAGAATCAGAGCCCTCGAATTACCTGGGGAGGCCTAGTGCAAGCTAGCTCTTTATCTCTCTCTATTCCCATGTGATCGCGGGTCATGATCACAGGTCAAATAATCATGGTGCCTCTTTGTATTTCTCACCTCGGTGCTACAGTGA